>JAHDVE020003583.1:0-85599 GCA_022606495.2 Halesus radiatus
TAAAGTATTGTTATTGATTTAATAATATATCCTTGTTTTGAATTGCGTCAAAACAAACCTATCGAATTTTAATATAATAATGGAAAAAAAACGTAATTTTTACATTTTATAAGTTCATTAAAATTGTTTTTTACGACGTTGTTACAAACATATAGAGCACTTTAATGTTAAATATTGAAAGAGAAAAACCATCAATAATGGTTTCCCATGAAAAATTCTTGGATCAGTGGTTATAATGTTAAGAGTTAGTGATTGTTTAAGTAGTTACAGTGAAAGGTCCCGATCGTATTTTTTTTTCTTTATGTGTTTTCTAATAGATTTAATAATAATACACTTCCGTTCCGAAGAAGGTGTATCTCCTGTGCTCCCTCCCCCCTTGTTTTTTGACCTTACTCCATCATTCCAAAACGAATTGCCGCCGGGACAACTGGACAATTCGCTCGCTACGAGTCCGGACCACCACGGGACTAGAGCCAACCATCGCATCGAGACGAATTCCAAGTCCAATCGCCTCTGGGACAACTGCTGAGAAGTAACGCGCTACGGGTCCGAACTTACGTACCTACGCTTTCGCGAGGAGCTCCAGCCGTCCGGCAAGACGCAATCCGCCATAAAGTGACAACAGTGATTAGTAAAAAATCGGTGAGTCCTTTTTACCAATCTCCATCCATATTATTCCATTCCCGTTATATACGCATTCGCAATCCCTTCCAGATAATTGCTATCTGGATTGGAACAAGCCGCACGCATAATCCCCCACCGCATGCACCATACTACGTAAAAAAAACCAGGCTGTAAACAATCAGCGAGTGCGTCGTAAATTGTACGTTTTAATAGAAAGGGCTACAATGATATATACTTTCGTACTATCTCTTTTACCGTTTTGCATTATTTATTGGTTGACTGCTGGCCGAAGATGGCGATGTCCGGTTAAAACGGTACTAAGTAATATCTGACATTGATTGAACGAAAATAATTTAAAAGTTTTAGGTACCTATTTGGGGATTTTTTTTTACAATTCCTACAACTTTCAAATTCAGGACTAAATTAAATAATTTATTATGGAGAGACAACGATTTACTTTTTTTTAAAAAATTTACATATTATAATAGATGTAATAACGAAAACCGTGTTTTCTCTTCCCAATGTGCTACAACGACTCCCTTTTAATAATTATAATTAATGATTATTATTATTTAGTGTTGGTCTAAAGGGTTAAATGAATATTAAGAGTCACGGTCGCTTCGCCATTTTAATAGGGACTTTCAGGTACGTAAAGGTTAAAATTGTTACTTCGATCAAATCGTAGATATAAAAAATATATTTTGATAAAATAACTCTGCGGACGGAACGCCCTCAGGGCAATCACTATTCGCAGAGTTACTCAAATAACAATGGTTGGCTAATTTTCATAGCTCCATTTTATTATCGTAATAAGAACTAACGTAATCAATCACCACAAGGAACGCTTCATCATACAGACCTGTTTTAATTTCTAAAGAATTATGTACCTCTTTCGCTAACTAATCAGTCCCACACACCAGCCATATCATATAATTTCGGAGTATCTATCCAAAGAAAGAATACGTTAGTTGACGTGTAATCAATGTGTATTTCAAAGAAAGAAAAAGTTTAGGACGATTTTCAAGCAACACGTTTTTTTCATTCGTACGTATAAGTAACACTGATATTTCTGAATGCCTTCGCAGATGTATTTAATATTATGCTCCGGCAAAATAATGAACGCGCGCGATCCCTTAATGCCATGAAATATTTTGATAATATGTTTAAGACTTGCAGGAGGAATTTCAAATTTACTTCATTTCCCTGGGAATTTTCTGTATGGCGATGTAGAGAGTTCGGTACGGAGGCACACCCAGAGCATAAAGGATAAAGGTATGTAAACGAGACAAGAAAATGCCAGATGAAATGCGAGAAATGAATGTTGCCATCTGAGCGCCGCTGGAATTAGTTACCCCACTGTTTATCCACACAAAATACTAACAGGGTGCTTTTATCTTTCTGGATTATCAGAACCTTTGAAATACACAATATTAATGACAAATTCATTTTTACAATATCCACAGCTTAACTTGCATAGATGCGATTTTTTTTTAAACCGCGTTTTCTTAGTAAGATAATTACTAGTTTTTTCTTAGTAATACCAAGGGAATCAAGGTAAAATGACATCGCAATGGCGTCACGCTTGGAATATGATGACGTCAGAGACAAGCAGGAGCTTTTTAATCAAACAATTTTTTTATACATCGAATTGTTTATCCCACGAATAGCCATACGCAATTTAGGAGTAGGCTGCAACAAGGGTGATTTTACAAAAATGTCAATAAAGTTACGAGCATAATTATTTTTAAGTAAATGCCAAATTTATTTAATCCGTTTTTTATTTATTATTAATATAAATCAAATTTAATTTAATAAGCCGACGTAGCTCAACGGTAGAGCATCTGACCGGCAATCAGAAGGGTGCAGGTTCGAGTCCTGTCGGCGACATTTATCTTTGCTCGGAAAGGTTTTTTTCAATTTGATGAGTGTTTCAGGCTAATAATTATTGTTTATAAAAATAATTGTTACCCTTTGCGCTATGCACAAAAATCTTGTCTTAAAAACTTTAGTTTATCAATTAATTAATATGTTATTGTTAAGTTCTGAAAGTATTTTAGTTATTTAGACCGTTTGAAAATGCCATTGGAACGCCGAAACAGCTGTCTCAATAATAATAAAAAAAACTAAAATGCTTGCAGAACTTAATAATAATGTTGTTGATTTCGATTAACATAATTTTCTTTAAATGAATTTCTTTGAATTAAACACAAAAACGATTCATTATTTGAATCTGCCTACATTTGGAAATTTTATGTCTTCTTGCGAAGTCTGTATCTTAGTCGGTAAAGAAGGTAACTACATGGAAGTTTTTGCTATCATATTTTAGATGCTCAAGGAAGTATAAAAGTGATTTTCAGGAAAAAGAGCAATTTGAATTTATTGCAGCCTACTCCAAAAAACTTCAATACCCACATGTTAAGGATTGATGTTTGTTGTTCCATATTAGAATATTTTGTAACTGGAATTTCTTCTGTGTATTACATTATTAAATTTTTCACAATATTTCAGTGAAACGAATATTATGCGAAATTCTTTCTGTAAAATGCGACCGGAATTAACAAAAATGTTTTTATTCAATGAAATAAAAATTTTTGTTACCTCTCCCTGCCTACGTAAGAGTTTGACGATCAATTCTTTAATACATTTTTCTTGAGTGCGGTCCACTTTCATTATTCTCCCGTCGATTTTCAAGTTTATTCTGTAATATCAACAAGCCTTCGCAGCTTATAATTTTGTAGACCTGGGATTATGCCAATTTTTGCTCATTTCGGCATTATATTTTCAGAATGCGGTTAAACTTTTCATTTCATTCCTTTGTCAAGTAAGTTTAACTGTTTTCATTAATGTCAATTTTATAATAAACCTAGCGACTGTTTACCTAAATATTTATTAGTTATATCAAAAATACGAATGGTAAAATCTTCATAACACCATATTTTTATGTGATCAAATCTTCAACATTATTACTTGGTAATATTGCAAACCTGAAATGTGACGAAATTTTTATGGAATTTATATAATTATCGTCATTTTATAATAACGATTGGTTGGAAGATGAATTGTAGAATAAATCAACAAATGTCTCATATAAATAAAAATCAGATATATCCGCGACACTATCTAAAGATTACAAACAAATTAGGGTAGGATCTTGTAGTCATGATAAAAAGATAGCAGCCAAAAATTTATGGAAATTTTTAGAAGATGATATTGACAGTTCTTAGAAATCGAAGTATTACACCGATAAAAATGACGGAATGGATTAGCTGTAGCTCATTGGATTAGACCCCAAGGTCCCGGAGATGCCGAGATCCTGGGCTCGATTTCCAGTTGCTACCATTATATTTTTCTTTTTTTGTGTCTTTACGATTTCATGTTTGATTTTGGGAATTGTTTTTTTTATTTTTTATATGAATACCGCACAAGAGTCCCAACTGCTCCCAACGGTCTGGAGCCAGTGAGACTATGGCATTCCCAATTGGGGAATGTTGTGAGGCTGATGGTAATTCCAAATAAACCATACATTATTTTTAATGAATTAATTGTGAAACAACACAAATTAATTAAATAAAATTTACTTGCACACGCCGGGATTTGAACCCGTGACCATCGGATTCGTAGTCGAGAGCCTTACCCCTCGACCATGGAGGCCGTGTTAATATTAGTGGAGGCATGTTAATATTATCTTCAATGGTTACACATTAAAAAACTGAAAATGTTCAATTTATAAACGATGAATTGATGGCATCAATCGTAATGCATTGAAACTTGGATAATCATCCCAGCTTTGACACTGATAATGGAAGCCTTTGAAATGATGATATTATACAATATATGAGCGAGTCCTAAAAATTCTTTTGACATTTAGGGTGGGCGACCAGTGTAGAAGTTCTTCATCAAACATCCAAAAAATGGAAAATTGTACGAAGAAATTCTAATATATATGGTCACTGAAAAATGTGGGTTTTATATATTTTTTTTATTTATAATAACTACCTACTATAAATACATTAAAAAAAACAGTTTAGGTATAAAAAAAAATTCTGTCGGGTATTTATTATTTCGCGTCATACCTATTTCGCCTTCCATCATCAAACATTTTGATAATGCGTTTGGAAGTACATAGCTGAACTTTTTTTATGAATCATCCTTTTTTTTAAATTTTATCTGTAATAGTTATTATGAAAAAGCATAAACAAACTCAAAATACAATGGAGTTCCACAAATTAAACTCAAGTACAATAAATAAATATGGGATATATTAACTCAGGTCGAAGCATGCAGTGTGGAGTTCTCTGATGGTATCCAACCTCAGTTTGGAGAGGGTGACATAATATATTCATCATTTTATTGCAAGAATATGGTCGTCACGATCACCATCTCTCATTGGCTGGAAAGAAAATATGTTTTGATGATATTGGAGTCAAGTTGTGTTTTTCATATACATGCGTGTATTTTATTACGAAGCTTATTTCTTCATATTCTCTAAAAAATGCGATTTCCCTAGTTGCCAAACTTTTTACCCCATTTTTCCTGATGTGATGATAATGACTGCTTTTAGTACCGATTAGTTGTTACCAGTAATTTACATGCAAAGTAGCGCTAATGAAAGGTGCAGAAATGCAATATAAATATATTTGTGATTTAATGGGGGATAATTCGCTGTTATACGGAACCCCAATAATGCTTGAGAAATAACCTCTCGGTTATATTAAATATACATTTGTACTCAACAACACGTGCCCAATAATATCCGGGAAAGCTTAGGCAGGTAGGCATTAACATTTTCAAATCAAAAGTTACGAGTAAACCGTACTCAATTGATTACCATTGACTCTATAATCTAAGAACCCGTATTACCATAAGGGTCAGTAACGACACATTACCATAATGGACGAATAAACGTATGCACGGAATAAAAGTATTTTTCACGCATTCGCCCGTTTCTGAATTCTGTCTTAAATAACAAGAAAAGAAATCCCACTTGTATCCGGACTGATTTCAGAATTAATTATAAAATTCTTCCCAAAACATGCTGAAGCGCTGCTTTGAGACTGTTTTATCTACAGGTTCATTCGCCAGAATATTACAGAGTAAAAACAGGTGAAAGAAAAATCTTCCCTTTTTTATTGAATGTAAGGGGAAAGTTTGCGAATTCCCACAAAAATGTAGTTGGGTTTCATTTGAATTAAAATAACCGAAAAAAGTTATGCTTTGAAGAAATGTCATGTCATCATAATGTATCCATTTCAATGAAAATCTATAAAATAATTGGTACTTCAGAAGTTTGGGACGATCCGTTAACAAATCATTTATCAAAAGTGCTCAAACATCGCTGCTTGAGTTTTCATTAACTGAGTTCATCCTATCCCAACGGATTATCTACTGTCTTTGCTTTCATAAATAACAAGTGAAGAGTTTCATTCACTTCGCAGGAGAATAAGATCACAATGAAACAACACCCTGTAAAGAACAATGGCTGTGTTTCCAGCCGCTGTCACTTGTCTGCTGGCGGGATTATTTCGTTGGACGTAATGCTTTTTGTGGGAATGTCCGCATACCGAGGTAGCTGAATTATATGCGTGGACGCTTTCCATCGCTGGCTTTACAATGGAACAGGATACTACTCCTACTTCTAGCTGAGCTTCAGATGTCCTGTCGAAATTTACAGGAAATATAAACTACTTCCTCGGAGTGAGGTTGATGTAGTAAGTTCTGGATGATTAAGGTGGATTTAATGACAAATTTTGACTGTTTTCTGACAGTGGTATTTGGATGTATTGTAACGATCTACGCCTTTGTTCACAGCTTAGGAGTGCTGCGAAGGCAACAACAGGCAAGGTGCTGTATTTTTGTTTGTTTTTTAATTGTAAAAGTTGCCGTTGCCCTAAGTTAGTAAAATATTAATGTTGCATCAACTTGAAATTATCGGAAACAATTATTAATAATGCATTATACTCCATATTGGGAAGAAAAAAACATTTCCGAGAAATACAGTACTATGTTTAATCACGACGTACACCAACACAACACAGGAAACCACAACAAACTTCACATACCCAAAGTACGCTCAACAAAATATGAAGTAAAATCTTTAGAATATATAGCTTACACACAGTACAATCAATTACCTAACGAGATTAAATGTCTAAGAGGCGGTGAAAGTAGAATGCATAAATTCTATTATTTGATAGAATACTTTAACAATTAATGATGTGATGTGTCTCTGTAATAAGTATAATTATTGTAATGTACAATCCATATGCAAATGTTAACTTTGTATTGTAAGTATTAATTATGAAGTTGAAAATACTAAATTTGTTTTGTAAGATGAAATATGTCAAAGACTTTATTGTACTGCATATGATCAGACAGTGAGTTTACTAACTCGCAATAAAAATAATAATAATAATATAGCATTTATTTAACGCAGTTTGGTGTTATTTCACTTCAAGTGCGCTACACTATAATAAAGCTAAAAATAATGGTTATCTAATTCCATTTAGTGGTATTCCTACAGTGCTCCTTTCATATTCTATTTATACATTCTTAACATATTACATACATTCTTACTTATTCTTAATATTACTCCTACAAGTACTCCTTAGGTATTAATTGTTTCTGTGTTTAATTTGTAGAAACCCTTTTTTTTTTTAATTTAATGTAAATCAAATTTAATAATGTTATTATTAAGTTCTGCAAGTATTTTTAGTTTTTATTATTGTGACAGCTGTTTCGGCGTTTAAGGCCATTTTCAAACTGTGGGTAATCCACATTGTGACGACTTATTTACACGATTTTATTTACTCCAACTCCTTTTCAATTTGGACGGGTTTTAAAAAAAATAATGATTTGTTATCGTTTTAGTCAGAAAACACTTCTAAATCCTGTGAGGTTTTCGCATTTATAATGTGTTTCCTCGTATTTAACTGATAATGTTTTCTTAATTGATTTATAGTTGTATTGTTTTGATAATGTGAACATACATATTCACCGCTTCTCAGAACAATATACCTCATTTAAATAAATCAATTAAGAAAACATTATGTTTTAAATACGAACAAATACATTATAAATGTAAAAACCTTACAGAATTCAAAATTTTATGTTTTTCCGAACTAAATCGGTTTTACCGATAATAAATCATTATTTTTTTTATACCCGCCCAATTTAAAAAGGAGTGAGAGTAAATAAAATCATATAAATAACTCGTCACAACGTGAATTAACCACAGTTTGAAAATGGCCTTAAACGCCGAAACAGGTGTCATAATAATAAAACGAAAAATACATGCAGAACTTAATAATTACATTATTAAATTTGATTTACATTAAATTTAAAAAAAAACTCCTTAGGTATATATTCATTTAATAAAATTACAAAATACTCGTATTATACGGTATATAACTGTGCATATAATATATAACTCTTGGGAATACAATGCACACGTGTTGTATGCTTTTGAAGCAAAATTATGGAAGCATTTTAATTTGGGGAATCTTGTGAGATTGCCGGTAGAGGAGAGGGATGAGAGAATGCTCGAGTAGAACCTGACTATTATGATCTTATCACAAAACATTGCCTAATCATTATTTCTTCGCGTACACTGAGAGCATACCGTCTATGGATGTATCTTTCAAATGTTATTCATTGTACAATTGACAACTCTTTAGAATGTAACAAACTTGTTTGAATAATAATTTAGTGAGTAGTCACAAATAGTAGTTACCTACCAATGAATATATGTGAACGTGTATATTTACACGTCGGTCTGTCAAATTTGAGATTCCGGAATCGGTTTTGACTTAGGTTTTTGGAAAATGAGAAATTTTCAAAAACGCGAACTCTGCTTTCTTGTTCGAAACCGCATAGATCGTAATAACTTCAATGGAGGTATAAAATGGAAGGGGGGCTGAGTGTGAGTTTATGAAGCCAATGGGGTGAAACATAAAAGTTTGGCATTCACCGATTGACTGTGATTGATTTCGTGGCAAAAGTAGTATATATGTGTACATATGGCCACGTTCGTATCAGGCATAAACAGATCCCTGCAAATTACCAACATCATTACGATTATCAGTAGCGATAACAATATTTTAATAACGTTTCGTTCAACCACCCAAACCGTGTGATTACTTCTCCGTGGGAAACTTCCAGAAATTCTTCTGAGTATTCACTCATCAAGAAAAGAGTAATTATTATTGAAAGGGGGTTTAATTTGACAGCAGTATTAATAATCATGTAATCATCAAATCTGAAACATTTTCCTAAAATCCCACCAACCAAAAATTGACAGCAGTTCGTGAAAGACATACATTGTAGAAATTCTAGATTCCACGAAACTTCGTGCTAACATGCTGAATATTAACGTATCAAACAATGGATTGAAATAATTTATACCATATTTGTTCTCGCTAAGAAAAGTTCGGCAACATAATAATTTGGCACGTGGAGAAATATTAAAGATCCTGAATCAAATATTCGAACCCCTTCCTTGAATGTATTTCGTCGAATAATTGATATCACATAATATACTAAGAAACAAGTTTCTTTTGATTCTTTTAATCGAATCCAATAAAAGATTTCAGTTATTAATATTGTCCCATTTACGAATGTTAGTATACAGGAATTTTAATAAAATTATTAGTACTTGATGCCAGTGGCGTGCATTCCATAAATGCTAAAAAGCCATACCTACCCCGATAAAATTGAACGTAAAAAAATTAAAAGTTTTCAAAAATACATTTTTTTGAATGAATTTGTAATGTCTTTAATTCGTAAAACTACAATTATTTTTTTTTAAATTTGAAGAAAATAAAATTTAATAATTTTCCTTTACAAGTATTTTAGTTATTATTACTGTGAGGGTGGTTTCGGCGTTCAATGCAATTTTCAAACTGTTTGACAAAATTTCGAAATAATATTAGTTTTTTCTAAGACTTTCAGGAGTTTTTTTGTCATTAAAGTTCTACATTAATAAAATGTTTCTAATTCACTTATTTCTTCATTGCAGTTATAATCCTCCCCGGTTCAAATATCTTTCCCAAAATTATACTTTTTACTTTATTAAATGGGATAAGTCACTCAAAAATTAACCATATTTCTGGCTGCATCACATTTGGCCAGTTGCCATATTAAAATATAGAAAAAATCACAAAATTTGAAACATGCTCAACGACAAGCATTGGTATCTGAAGTTAATAAAGCTATTTTCCAAAGTCAATTTGCCTTTTCATGCATTTTTTTTTTGGTACACCTTATAGATAAGTCACTTTTTATTATCCGACGTACCTATCACAAGGTACTTTAGCGCTTACCTTTCAGAATTGCGCGAGTTTACGTATAAAGCTATTCGAGTGTTGGCAGAAATTCGTATTGAACTTTACTGTTGCAAGCCTTTGTGAAAACTGGAGATTCCTGCGGTAGAATTTTTCCGGCTGATCGAGTACCGTATCTCGTAACGGCATTGGAATAGAATGTGCAAAATTGCCTCAACCCCAATAAAATGTCAATATTGATTTATCTCATTTGAAATTTTTTTATTACAATAATCAAGATTTAACGTCCAAATGGCGATGAACATATGTGAACTTTGTACAAAATCTTAAATGTATGTTTAACCCCTTTATAGTTTGCTAGTCCGTATGAATTTTCTCTTATGTAATTTACTTACGACTTCCATGAAACGGGCATGAGCCTAGTATGGGAGTCAAGAGATTTAAAAAAATGTTATAAGTAAAAGGTCAATACAAAAATATGTTTGGTCGAAAATGAAAATAAATTGTACTAAAATGCAATCCTGAGTGATTCCTGTTGTTATTAATCTATGCAACGTATTGCATTGCACCGCCCCTGCATACATTTTTGGAATAAAACGTCATCATTATTGTTATTATGCATTCCCAGGTGGCAGTACTCACCATGTTCTGTATAATACTAGCGCACAGTGCAGCAATCCTATAGGCTAAATAATATATATATATATAGGGACAAAAAAAGAGTCGATCAAATCATTATAACATTCATACAGGTTTGATGACTAATGCATAACGCTCATTAGCAAATATCAGTTTCTCACAAATAATTACAGATAACGATGAACAGGGATATTAGACATGATGCATTCTATAATTGGAAAATCTAACCTAGTGTAAGCATCAGTAGCAAATATTTTTTTTTTTTGTGTTTGTTTCGAGTATGGAGGCTACAAACAAATTATTTCAGCACTATGAATCAGTACCGATACAAGCAAAATTTGGGCGAAAACACCTTCCTTATAAGAGTATATGGCAAGCATACTGACTGGCTTAAAAAACATATTTTGTTTATTTATTTTTATTTATGTATTTATTTATTAACGCCCCAATGAGCTTTTACATATTTTAACATTAAAATGATTATGTGTACAGAAAGAAGAAAAAAAATTACAAAAAAATAACATGATACATATTTGGTATACTCGTATAAGTGTAACATGTTTATAATATACATGTATGTATAATAATGTATGAGTGCATGACACAGAGTAGTAATAAAGGGAAAAGTTTTTAATTTGTAGATACTACTTTTTTTTTTAAATAAAAATAGTAATAGCCTGATCTGCATGATACATAATACACATATATTCATAAAAAATTTACAAACTTAATAAAAACAGCAGTAAAATACTCACGAAATAGTTTATTTTATTTTTATATATAATGAAAGTAGTTTTTTTTTAAATCACATCGAGAATTCGGTGAAGGAAGATAATCAAGTTCATGACGTAAGCGAGTCGTGAACTGCGTAGATGTCGCGTACTGCGCAAGTGCAGAATGTGGTAATTTGAGTTAAAATATACCAACTCACAAACGCGGGAATAGCGCTATGTATGCCTGGGAGCATCAAAATCAACAGGTAAGTTTGAAAAATTTGTTTCGATTTTAATCTATCGTCGGTTTTGCCTAGTGTGCTCTTTTTCGATGGTCGGCAATCACACGAGTCGCATACGCCGCGTCTTCTGGACCGTGACGTGAATCGGAAATCCCTTTATTCAATACTATTGTGCCCAAAGCGCCACCGGCTTTTAGTCCGACCCTTTGCATAATGCGGTCTTCCTCCAGCCCGCCCCCACACCGCCCCGGGGGCGTTTAATAAAACTTCATTGGAATCTTTCAAAGCGGTGTTTGATTCGGTGGCGGATGATTGCGAATGAGATGAATGTCCTCTCACAATGATTGAACATCGCAACAAAAATTACTTACTGGTTGGTTATTATAAAATCTGACTTCCCGTAGAAATTTGACTGTTTACGCTGGTTTTAAAAATGACGAATTATCTTTACCATTCGAACACATCAAATTTGATCTATTTTTTCAGGCTACACCCAGTGGGGTAGGATATATCAAAATAAACCACGATACCAATAGAGTATTTTCACAAAATAGGGATACCATTAAAAATGTGAGGAAGGTTTAAAGGTAAGGAGTCAGAAATATTCTGTTCACTAAACTACGGCGCCGATAGTATTTGTTTAAAGAAACGACAGCATTGATGGCTTAGAATCTCTCGGTTCATCAGTCACTCCTCGCATAACTTCTGTGTTTATTTTCCCCAACATGTTTTCTCCCTGCGTTTACCGACGGAATTGTGCTCGATCGTCGTTCTACTAAAAGTGTGAGTAAAATGTTCTAATTTTAAGCCACCTCACCTGGGATTTTTCTATATATACTAGCAAGAGTCGATGCCGGACGTTTTTCAAATATTGCCGGTTCTCATTCAATCCCATGGACTCCTAAACTCTCATTTCGGAAGTGCGGACCCAAAAAACGTTTTCCATCGTTAATCGTCTGGATCTGATGTCCCTAAATAAGGTTGGGACGATACTCCGCCCTTCAGACAGTCAACCCTGCATTTTAAGCCAAATCATTGGAATAGTTGAACTGTTTTTTTCTCTAACCCATCCCTACTATCTCAATCTACGAGTATATACATAAAAATCAATTTACGTCTGTCTATTTGTCCTAGATGTTCTCTAAAATTACTGGACCGGTTTCTGTTCTTTTTTTTAACTGGATTCGCTGAAAATAACACAGTTTATTTTTATCGGTGCCGGGAAGGTTTAGAGAGTAGTTTAAATTAAATCCAATATTTAAAACTGTTGCTATAACGTTCTAAAATTAGTATTAAAAACATTTAACCCACCATGTTTTATTTAGGTTAGCCGATAGATATTATAACACTCTGGTTAGCCACAGATTGCATATTCAAAAGAAGATTTTTTTTGATAGAATATTTTCAAAATGGAAAACACGAGTAGGTACCTACTTCAGAACATTATGATTTAAGATATATTTGGAAAAAAAATAAACGTTTGGAATAAAATAAAATATTCAAATGAATTTTTCTTTATTTGGAGATAGTTACTTTCGCTGTCAAATCAATTATGGCACAAGCACGAATTCACAACTTCATAACTTTATTCCAAAAAAAAATCCCGAGCAAGGCCGGCTACACATTATCTAGTTGATGAATAAATTAGAGTTTCGACTTGATAAAACGCGCTTATAATCATTGAGTTATTCAAACAAGCTCAATTGTTTTTTTGTTTCAATCAAGAGGTCCTAACTACTTTCAACACAATTAGGCAAATCAGGGAAAATTATGTAATGATAAATAAAAACATCAAAAATTTACGTAAAAGAAAACAGCTTTTAAAAACAAATCGTATAGGCAATTAACGATGTTATAAATGTTTGTGTTTAATTTAAAAATAATTCTTAAGAAATTTAATGCTTTCCATTACGTAATCATTTGGGTATATTTTAAATCGAAAATGTCCAAATATTTATAAAATCGATCATTTCGAAATGAATATGTGTCCCAACTCTTCCCATCACTATCTGCGACGGTTAAGCCACACCACCTATACGTTTGACGCGGCCAATTTTTCTACGAATTGCAGCGCTTTGTGACACAAACGCTACCTTTTATTGGCTAGAAAATGTTACAGCACAGAATTTTTACCAATTTCGAACATAGTTCGGGCTGTTTTTTTTTGGATTTCCCGCATTTATGACTCGGCAATGCAAAGTCAAATGCATCGCGGGACTACAGCTCGCGGTACGTGGATACTTTTAGAATGTGATATTAATTCCTGTAGATAACCATGCCTATTCTATCATCAGTTACGGAAAGATATTATAGAGTGTGCACACGTACCTATACTCCTGAAAAAATGAAACAATGAAACAGCGCTTTCGGCAACCTGAAACTGCTATCATGACAAAAGTAATCATCAAGAATAAAGCCAAGGTTCGTGTATGTTAGTATCAATTGAAAAGCTGTTGGTTTCACGAATTGGGTGAAAAAAAACTCAATCTGAGTCAAATCAATGGGTATGTTTATGTATCAAAAGTTGTGGATTTTATTGACTTTATAAATATTAAAGATTTTAGAATTATTTCTTAATTATTGTAGAAAATAATATTAATATAACCCAAATGAAATATGAAAACGGAAAAAAAGACAAAAAACAAAAAGATTTCAGTCGCATCTGGGACTCGAACCCAAGTCCTCTGCCTATCCGGGGCAACCGCTTAACCAACTTAGCTAATGAGACCAGTTCAATTTATGCCATCTTATTTCTTAAGCCCATTTTAAATTTCTTTGCTAAACTAACTTGAATTTTCGAGACAATTTTTTTTTACTTTTTTTTAGCGTAATGTTGGCTTAGCGGTGACTACTTTTACATAGACCTTCCCTACGGCTTGGGGAAGTAATCCACTTTTTTTAAATTTACGTCCCTATGATATTGCACAAATTTCGGTTCTTCACTCCATCCTGATGAATAGAAGAAATAATAAAATATGTAAGGGTAGTACGAGTAAAAAAATTACATATTCCTACGAACTAAAATAATTACTTATCGAATGAACAGACTGTCAACAACAAAACTTCTCAAAAAAAATATGCCCATGACGAACCTAAGTTTGCTAGATGTCGTTATTTTTGCCACTGATAGGTGTTTCGTCTTCCGAAGACCACTTTTTTTACATTATTTTCCAGCTGATCTCACGTGTAAACAAAACCGTACCGAAACCATGGCAAAACTTAAAAAAATATATATGAAAATTTTACACAACTGAAACTAAAAAATAAGAGAAATTTTTGTAATTCCTCTTTAAAATGTGAGGGTTTCTACTGAAATTGTATTTAAATTTCGACCATAGGCGTCGTCATATATCATATTACATACAGGTTATTCTGAATCGTGTAATAATGATTACTGTGCGCTTTCATCGTTCTCATCGTTCCTGGCTCGCCCCCACCCCCACCCGCCCATCCCCTGTTCCCCAGCCCCGGGGGCATTTAATGAAACTTGATTGGAATCTTTCAAAGTGGTATTTCCCTCGCTAGTCGAATTCTCATGAAATTGTGATAAATGCTTTTGTTAAAATGTTCCAAATTGAAATGTATTCGGGGGAATGCTGGCCTAGTGATGGTATCCGGAAGGACCTTTTGGCCACCTCCTTAATTTGATAATTCATTATTAAAACCACGTGTTGAATATCCTAAAGGGAGTAACTAATGTAATTTACCGTTTATAATTGTAGGCGATAACATAAATTTATATAGGGTGTATCAGCATTCTCGAACATATCTGAGGTAAATAATTTAGATGACTTTTTGCTGTCCGGTGACATTTGTTCAAAATAAATTTAAAAAAAAAACAAAAAGTATTTTTCCCTCTCACTGGGTATAACAGAACGCATCACGTGATACGTAGTCCGTTTTGTTCCAGTAGCACCGCACAGACGAGAAGGAGTATGTATCACGTAATCCGTTGCGACTTGTGGCAGTGTAATCAGTAACGATGTGTGATAATTTTTTTTGTTTGTTTTGTTTTTAATTGAAAAAAATTGTCACCTGATAGCAAAATGACTTCTACATCTTTTACTCCAGATATGCTCACGGAAGATACTTTTAGTATCGCCCCGGATAAAGACCACCATTCAGAATTGAAACGTTGCTTGAAATGGCCTTTAGCCGTGTTAACCAGATCTGAATAGCCAGGTGTTTTCCCCACCATCCTCTTCCTCTTCTCCTACCCCTCCCCAATACCTTCAGCAATATTCCGCCATTGGGGATGCCATAGTCTCACTGGCTCCAGACGGTTGGGAGCAGTTGGGACTCTTATGCGGTATTCATATATAAAAAAAATCGCTTTGTTAAAGTCTGTCGGGTACGTGCTGATAGGTACCTACATACTTAGTTAAAATAGAAACCTTTTGTTTTTTTGTCTGTACTTACTTTGTTGCCCCCTTTTATTGTTTTTTATCAGTACCTACTTATTGGTCTATTACAGGCGATTTTGAATTTTTAAGCCACAAAACTAGGAAAACTCTCGTGTTGTGGCGGCCGGTTTTTTATCCAGTGCAATAAAAACTTTCACCGTGCAGGAGCCTAAGTCTGTATCTTTTAAGTTAGCTAACGAAAGTTAAATCGGCCATAAACAACGCATTTTGTCAATCAGTATCGCGGTAGCAAGCAAACATTTTCATTTACGTTAAGAGACAAATCCGTAACGCAAATCCAAAAGATGACGATGCGTTTATGAAAACTGTCAAAATGTGATGTTTGTGATTTAACATGCGTCTCCTAACGCAAAAGACACAGACTAGGCCCCAGGTTGAACAACTTATTACAACTGCAGTTATACCATATAGGCCCTCTTCCTCTTCTTATGAGTACTTTCCATTGAATCATTTTGGTAATAATATTATTAAACTTAGTCGAGAATATCTATAATTACATTTTTAATATTTTTTAAAGGATAATGGTTACTGTAACCAAAATAAAAACAAAAAATGTATTTCTCTTCGAAATTTTTACCTAATTTACATTTATATAGTAACACTAAAACATTAAAACTAAACTAATCAATACACATCAATACTTGTACCACATTTAACACATCCACGTGAACACCTCAGAACAGGTTCTCCTAGTGAGGTAGTCAAGACACAATCCATTCACAGTATCACCTCTTCCAACCTTCCTTACACTCCACATCATAAAACACCATACAAACACCTTTATTGTACTTTAAAATTTTATGTAAAACGGTATTATACAATATATAGATATAAATAAATAAATAATTTTAAAAAAATCTAGGAAATATGTAGACAAAACGTCGCGTAATGTTAATAAGATGTCTAAATGATAATGGTTTGTCTGAATTTGCCAACCACGTCTTAGAAACAGATCACACATTCAATAAAAATACAGGCACTAGTTTATTGCATAAAAATGGAACAGGCATTCGACTAGATTACTTGGAAGCGTTAGAAATAAGGAAAGCCAAAAACACTAATAGTAGACTCATAAATTATCAAATAAATTTAAATAAAAGTCCAATTCTTAAATTATTCCCAATAAACAAAGTACACACACTTCCCGGTCAGCAGGTACCTGCTGATCTCCCACCCCTGGCCCTCCACTCGACTGTTTTTATCAATCTATAACACATGTGTATCATAGTTCATAGTTTAGTTGTACTGCCCCGGAGAAGCTACGGTAGTAGCGAAACCCGGTCGGCAAAAGTATAAAATAAAAGTGATGTAAACAAAGTTATTGTTTTTTTTTTTTTTTTAAACAAAATCGCATATTAAATGAGATCTTCATGATAATGGAGTAGTCTTCGTTGTAAATAACTAGATATATCCAGTAAAACATGTAATTTTTTGGTCATCGAAGTGCTTAAATAAGTTGCCGAAACCATCCAGTTTTTGTTCCAACAAAAATATTTAATGATTAAGTAGTATCGCACTCGATTAAAAAAAAATCGCACTAATTCAATCGGCTAGCGCTTTTAAATATCCAAAAATGATCGCAGAGCCCATTATCATATGTAAAGGATTTATTTTTAAATATGAACATTGCACAATTAATAGTACCATCTTCCACTAACAGTCAGTGGGATTCCAGCATCCCCACTTGGGGTACGTTGTAGGGATGAAAGAGAGTAGGAAAGACAAGAATATGGAGAAGAGCACGATTGGGTAATTCTTGACAAATCCGTTCCGGTCGCCAAACTTGGATAAATCCTTGAAGAAGATAATATTAACACATCCCAAATGAAACACGATTCCGAAAAAACAGCAGAAAAATAAAAAAAGGTATCAGTCGCATCTGGGGCTCGAACCCAGGACCTCTGCCTATCCGGGACAACCGCTTTACCGACTAAGCTAATGAGACCAGTTCAATTTACGCCAACTACACCGATATCATACTTCAAGTTTCAAGACTTGGTAATATTATCCTCCATTTTAAATCCCATATTATTGGCTGCTATCCTTATGATGATTGCAAAGTTCTTCCCGAACACAATTGCAATCGGAACAGAGTCTCGGATATAAATGAGGTATATTAACTTCAATAAGTTAAAAAAATTGAATATTGGATAAATCCATTTTTAACGTTTTGATTTGAAATTTTATAAATATGCTGAGACTTTGTGATTATATGATGAATTTTTTTGCTTCGTTAATGCTGGTACCAAATTGTTTTAATCATTTTAGGTATAATGCAGACAACATAATTTATTTTTTTGATTTATACAAGACGATCTATTTTCCAGCGCAAAGATGTTGTTGTTGGTTTGAAGATAAGGTGGGTAGGTATTAATATTTATCTCTGTGAAATATTAATCCTCGACAAAAAGTATTGAATTGCAGCGCGCAGAGTCCCAAACATAATTATTACTTCAATCAAAAAGTTTTCCATCAGTCTCGCGAAAATGATTTATCAAACGGCACGCATTATGAACTAATCTTGAACTTGAATTAGACGAAAGAGCCTCTGACGCCGCCTTCCCGTACTAAAGCACAGAAGGCTCTACTTGGCAATTATTCATCTGGAGTTTGATAATTCAACGTGTCACTTTGCTGTACAGACGAGGGGTTGCGCCCAATTTTGAATTCCAAAGTACATAATTCAAACTATGTAGGTGCGGAATATCATCAGGTAGGTATAACGCACGTACATAATTAATCGTATGGAGTTGGTCGATACGTTTGTGTTGTGTTATTACAGGATGAATACAAAGCATAGGTACGAGTATGCAGAAATTCGAAATATTATATCATATTTCCCACATCTGAATTCTCACGATGGGGGTTGCTATGTTATTCTACTCTTATTTACTTGATAATATACCTACCTGATAAGTTTTACAAATAAAACAATCTCCGTAATAATTACCGGGGTGCGAATTTTTTTAGAGGCTTGCATTCGGTTTGTAAATAACGACAAAAGATTAACAAACGAACTAATGATCTCTTTTTGGATCAGAATCCGTAGAATCAATAGCATTAATCCCCCTGTCTTCAGAAATAAGTTTTTAAATGCGTAGTTTGAATAGTTCATGTTGGTATGGGAATTCTAAAATTACGATGACAATCAGTAAATTTCACAATTTTTTGAGTTTCTTTAAGTCCAAAAAAATCCAAATTGGATTTCTTTGAGTCCAACGCTTGGGTTTAAATCCATGACAACTGCACACGATTAGTGATGACATTCATCGTGAGATGAAAGACTGCCTTCTTCAAATACAATTTGAGCTTCAAAAATCTTCAAGAGGAAAAGCTTCAGAAGAAAGTCTTCAGGAAGACAAGTAGAATGTGGGTGGAAGATCTCGTGAAGAAATATACTACAGATAAGAGGAATATTTTTAGAATTTTGAACACCCAATTTCACAATGAAACTGGCAACTGATGATGACATTTTTGACAGTTTAAGTACACAAATCTCATAAGAGAGACTTGAGAATGGGGAGCTTAAGTCCTAAGCCCTATTTGATATAAATTTCATCTGAAAATTAGAGGCACTTGGGGTAATTTAATAACTGAATTTTAATTGTACCATAATATAAATTATGTCGTTTGAATAAATTCTCTATCATACCACATATTTGACTAAATCGGGAGAATACGGATTCGATTTCCAAGGTCATTATCATCAGATAATCTGATAGTATCACAATTTGTATGATAAATTGTGATATTATAAGCTTTCTTTAACCTCCTTTAATCCCAGAAGCGTTAAAACGATGGATGTATGATCTATTCCAACTTGAAATATTATTCGGAATAACAGAAAAGAATGTATGAGACTTTGTATCAATGAAAATGAAGAAGATCGAGTTGTTTGGCGGTACGTCCTCACTGAAACGGCGTGATGGTTAGTTAGTTAGTTACTTAGTTAAGAATACTGATATCCCCAATTTACAAAAGATTATTTGACTGCTATACCCCAGATAGGCCAATGAAGTTTATTTCCATTATTTTTTTTGGTTAAAAAACCCTTGTAACTTTTTTCCACTTTTTTTTTCCACCGGACCGGTTTCACCCTATCACGGGTATCGTCAGACTGGCGATGTCAATGGCGATTTCGGCAGTCTGACGATGCCCGTGATAGGGTGAAACCGGTCCGGTCGAAAATAAATAAGTGGAAAAAAGTTACGAAGGTTTTTTAATTAAAAAAAAAACATTTTAATATGGAGTTCCACTTCGAATTAACAGTTTCAAAATTAGAAATAATTAAAAGTTTATTTACATTTCAAGGAATTGAATTTCATAATATGGAAATATTGGATTAATGTCACAACAGTAAGATAAAATTGCCTGAGTTGGGGCACACATACACGCCCACAACACACGTCGGTTCTGTATCTTCTAAATATATTATAAAGTACAAATAAATATTTTTCCCTCTATTTTAACACGTAAAATCAGGGATATGATATTTTTAAATCGAAAACTTGTTTCGTCAATAGAATTAACGTAATATCAGCCGATAAGAATGTAGACATATTGTATTTTTAGATAATAAATCTTGTCTCTCATCAAAAATTATACTAACTTCGCATATTTTTCTTCGGGGTGCCCTGTTCTATAAATACTGCTGGCAACCACCCTGCCAAAGTTCTCCTCTCAGCCAACCGGAACATCTCCTCCACACCTGTCCACAAACGGATGTCCCTCAGCCACCAAAAACTCATACGAAATACACTCTTCCGCCTTCCATCTTCCCGTTCTTTTATTTCGTTATATGGCACCTTTTACATTAGTTACGTTGAAACCCATAACGTTACCTGAAACTCTTCCGTTTTTTTTCAAGATTATATCCAAAATATATTTACGTTTTAGTCATAGATAATAGAAACAAGGAGAAGGGCCGTTAACCATTACTAGCATGAAACCACGGCCTAAGCTAGCGTAGTAAGTAGGGAACAACTTTGTCAATTAATTTCATGAATATACCATTCTTTATGAAACTTACTAATGTCACAAATATAATGTACACAATGTCAAAATGTTATATAATGTTAATTTCAAGCAACGTTTCAATTCTGAATGGTGGTTTTTCACCAGTGCGATACTGAGAATATCTTCCACTCTAGAATGTGCGCAAATATACAATACATTATTTTTAAATAAATTAATTGTGAAACAACACAAATTAATTAAATAAAAATTACTTGCGCACGCCGGCATTTGAACCCGCGACCTTCGGATTCGTAGTCGAGAGCCTTACCCCTCGACCATGGAGGCCGTCAATGTATCCTTTTATGTATCTTAACGTGTTGTATTGTATTAATATATTATATTTAATATATTTGTATATTTGATGAAATAAAGTATAACCACGCGTATCTTTCTCAGACCATCTTCAAATTGTGTTTAAGCTTCGCATTTGAATGAAAAAAAATATATATGTACCCATCTGGTTTCATTCAGGCCACTGACGATGAATAGCTTCTTCAACATAAATTCGGAATCATAGCAAAGACTTCATTTGCATTTAAAAGGTTAAGGCATACATTACCAGCGTATTTGCATCACAAGCAAACCATAAGATCCTTACAAAACGTATTTAGCGTGGATTGTGTGTTTTTTTTTTCATTTTATACAAATGAACATATAAATCCGCAGAGTGATTCATTTTTCTCTTTGTAAAAAATTTGAATAGGAGCAATCTTTATCTTCATCATCTTTCATTCCCTTTTCCCAGTACTCCAGGCGTCCCTATCTTACACTACTTCGGTAGCCTCGGTTCATTGCAGGCTCAGTCTCTCCACCCGCAGCTTTTTGATTTGTCTTCCCAAGCTTTTTCTGACTTCTTCCCTGTGGAAACTTATTTAATAGTAATACTGATGTCATCCTTAGCACATATCCATTCACCTTATTTTGGGTTTGGGTTTTGGGAGAAGCAGTTCTCTGGTTAATCATCCATATTTAATGCCCATAATAGAGCGGCATTAGATTTTTCCAGCTATCTGTTGGACAGTGAGGTAATGGCAAATATGGAGTAACGCCAAACTATCGAGTTCTGGAAGGTTCCGATACGTTCACATCCATACCAACTGTGTCATGTAAAAGCCTCTTCGCTCGTCAGCACCTTGCTACATTTCGTAGGGAGAGGTTGCGCACTTCGTTAAGGTAAGAAACTTTAATATATTTTCATTCGAGACGATGTTAGATTTGCAACATACTCCGAGGTTCTGTTGTTACATTTAATGTTGTAACTATAATCTACGAATGTATGCTGTGTAAAACGAGATCAAATTTTGTGATGTGGATTGATAATTGACATATACTTTTTGCAAAAAAACGTCGATGTTCGCTATTACCTCTTGTGCTTCGGATAATTCTGCAAGTATGTTATTTTTTCATTTAATTTTGTACATTATTTGAATTTCTTATCAATAAGTGCTCTTTTATCTCTAAGGGAAGACGCCTAAATTAGATTTATAAAAAAAAAGTTGGATTTATACGATTTGTTTTTTTCGATTTTCCATTATGTGTTATTTGTCATTCTACACTCTCCCCTAATAATAAATTGTTACATTAATCGTATGACAAATGTTGAGATTCGTAAAGAATGCAAGGCTGATATAAGCGTAGTGAGCAAGATCAAGAAAGGGACGCCTAGATGGTTTGGGGATGTAGAGCGAATGAACAAAGAGAGGAGTGTAAGGAGAATGTATGACGAGAATGTAAATGGAAGAATAATCCGGGGACGTCCGAGGAAGACATGGCACGATCAAGTGAATCAAATACTTGAGTCGGGCCATGTCAGAAGTCGGAATAACAGAAGAGAATGTATGAGACGTTGTATGAAAGTGAATGAAGCAAGAAGTGTATGCCAAGATCGAGTTGTTTGGCGCTCCGTCATCTCTGCCTTTTTTTTTTTTTTACAGTAACTCCACACAGGAGACCAAGGAGGAAATAATTTCCCTCAAGGCCTATATCATCTTTGGGGATGCTGTGTGGAGGAGTGTGCCTACCCCTTGCGGGGAAACGGCGTGATGGTGAGGTTATTTAGTTCTTTTGTGTCTGTTTTTTTTTTACTATCTGGCAGCCATTCGGCCATTGAAAGGCACCCAATTAAAACAATGTATTACATAAATTGTCTACACATCTCCAATCCACAGTTTTACATTGTCTTCAAAGGCCTAAATGGCTTAAAACAATTTTAAAAAAATAGAAGAATGTGAGTTAATAATGATAGTTAGATTTAACTATTTTTATTTTGCGTACCACGGTAACAAGTCGACAATGTTTTAACCCCGAGTATCTTAACCGCTTAAAAAAAATTAAGTTGTATGAAATATACGTATTTCGCTTTCTTAACTTAAGAGGAACAGCTGTGCGGTCTGTTTTATACAAATACTAATTTTGGATTTTAGGCCAAAATACTCACCTAAACGTAATGATCTCCTTTTTCATTATAACGTATAGTAAATATCTAGTACATATTAGAAGTAATTTTTTTTTTACATTATGAAGTAAAAGCCAATAAAAGAATTGATTTTTCGCGATTTTTGAGGCACCTTTAACAATTATTTGGGGGCTAACGGTGATCAAAAAACACGTTTTACCCCGTTTGCTTTGAAAATATAAAAAAAATTCAATATATATATTTTTTTTATGTTAAAATAAGCATTGTGGTGGACTTTAAATTTAAAAACGACCAATTTACGTTGGAACATCAATTTTCCGTACGTACTTTAAAATGTTGACGAGAAAAAAGTTTTTTTTTTAACAATATTTTGTTTTTATATTTTAATTTTCGTAATCATAAATAATAGATGGATTATTTCTATAGCTGCGTTTTCCTGAGAAAATCACCTCAAGGGTGCTTTACAACATAATTTATCTAACCTATACCTTGTAATGGTCTAACCATCATCATTTTCTTCTAATAGAACCCTGGAAAATATTTTTTTTTATATGCATAACTTTCATGCTAGAAAAGCTTAAGGGAGCGACATCTATCGACTTGTGGAGAGTTTGATTACAGTGAATTATAATCCAATAATTTTCATTCATAAAACTCGTTGCAACATAAAACCACGAGATGGCAGTTGGAAGAAGGCGTTCCCTCTTATAAATAAACATCACAGCATTGGGTCAAATCAACGAAAACGTTACCAATCAAACGGGCGTCTTACATAAACAACAATTAGTGGTGACAGGACAAAGGAAATATTAATTATTTATGTGAATCGAAAGGGTTCAGATCGACGGCCTATAATGTAAATATTCCAGCAGAGGGCGAGCAGGACGAGAGAGGTCGTGAACTTTAAAGAAAACAATGGGTAATGCAGAGATGAATAACCATTGAAAATGGAAGTAGGAAGTAAAAATAATACGCAAAATGTTAATTACAAATAAAAAACTACAAAGTGATGATTTATCTTGCACGGGGAAAGGTGTGTTTGCATTAGAATTTAGACAGAGAGACGTGTCATGTAAGGCTAAGCGGAAAAACAACGAATTAGAGAAAATAATTCAGAGAACAATAGCTTCAACAGATGAAAAAGGGAAGAAACAAGAATTATACAGTATGGAAACTTCAGCAAACTTAAGAGGCGATTTAGGCGGGACTAATGCGAAATAGGAGTACAATTTTCTAATTTCAGGAACGTAGATAATTACAAGGGAGTGAAACTAGACTGATTTTAGGTGATAAAAGGTATTAATTGAGTAGATTCGGGACATCAGATATTATGAAAATGTAGATGAGAAACGTATCAATCAATTATAAAATTTAAACTGAAGGAATTCAATAGAAATATTGAGATATATGGACTACTACTTTGAATATAGTTCGATACATTTATGTAAGATTTTGAGGTTGTCAATGACTAATGTAAACAGGGCGACAAGAATTGTGTATTTAAGCGACCAGATGAACATGAAAATGGCGTAATAAAGAGATAAACAAACAATTAAGGTTATACAGGGAAGATAGGGATGTTTAGTTAAAGAAAAGTAATAAAAATTAATGGGTTTTCGATTAACTCTGATTAACATCGGTTTTTTTAGAAAATTGATGGTTATTACCCATAATAAAGAGTAAGCTAATGCGATATTGAGTTAGAGTGAAATGGAAAGGGGGGAGTGGCCAGGGAAGAAGTGAACGAACTCATATCTACCAGGTGTGGGGTAGGTAAATCGCAGGTAAAAACGCCAATTAATTAATACATAAAATTGTTAAAGGTAGTGAAAAATCAATTAAGGATGATATCAATCGACCCGGATGAAAGTATAAGCAGACGACAGGTACATGCAAAAGGTAATACAGCTAGACCAGGAAGAAGCAGTGCAACACATTGAAAAATCATTCTGGAAAGGTATATTTATTAACTCAGGCAGGTGAGGTGGGGAAGTAATTATAAAGTGTTTACACCAATATTAGGATCAATTGAAAATTGCACGGAAAGGTGCGTTAATCGAATATTCACATGTTAGATCAGAGAAAAATCATGTTACCACCGGAAAATTCACAAATAAAAATATATCGCGTATAAAGACAACCAGGGACTAAGGGAATTTCTATAATTGAACGATGTGAAGAAGGCGCTTCTTTAAATAAAATTCAATAAAGACATAATGGCTATAATTACGAGATACCCGAGTTCATAGGCGACCAAAGAATAAGCGATAGATAATATTTTCAGAAAAAAAACATGAATCGAAATTTCCAATTCTATAATAAGGAACAGCAGGGCGATCTAGAGGAATGAACTAAATTCGATCCTGGCCAGAGTGAGAAAAAGTGATAGATGCGGAGGCGTTACTGGTGTTATCTAAATATTTACATTGAAGAATTACATTCGAAATTAGTATTACTTACATATAGGTTTACGAGTTAATAGAGAACATAATTTAATGAAGGTATGGAATGCAGTTAGAGCCTTTTGATTTTAATCTGGATATATAAGAGAATGTAATGGCAGAATAGGGGAGTTAGTCGCGGAATACGTCGGGCGAGGAAATATTTAATTACGTGCTGACCGATTTTAAGTAATTATTTGGATTTTTGGACTTGGAAAATTTCATTTGATTTGATTCTTACAATTAAATAAAGTTTTAAATAAATTCTTTTGAAAGGTTGTTGGATTGATTCAACAATAGTTTGATTTAATTCAATAATAGTTTGATAAATATTGAAGTTTCTAAAATTCATTATACTTGTTTAAGTTGATACTAAAAATTACTTCTGTGAATTAATTAAAATTGGTGGTTTAAAGTGAAATTATAATAATCGAAAGTGTTTATAAATAAAGTGTTTGAATCGAAGTTTTCTAAAATTCATTATACTTAAGTGAAGTGATATAAAAATAAATAAAGTTTTAAATAAATTCTTTTAAATAGTTGTTGAATTAATTCAATTATAGTTTGATAAATATCGAAGTTTTCTAAAATTCATTATACTTAAGTGAAGTGATATAAAAATAAATAAAGTTTTAAATAAATTCTTTTAAATAGTTGTTGAATTAATTCAATTATAGTTTGATAAATATCGAAGTTTTCTAAAATTCATTATACTTAAGTGAAGTGATATAAAAAAAAGTGACCCAGTGAATAAAATGTTTGTGTTCAAATAATAACAATATTTATTAAAACTTTCATAAAGGCAGTTTTTGTCGCGAATACGTCGGAAGAAATAGTTGATTGCGTGCGGAGTGATTAAGAAGTGTTTTTCTGGACTTCAAAAATTTCGTCTTATAATAAATAAAGTGTTTTGTGTTCAAATTAATAATAATTTATTTATTAAAAATTTCTTAAATAGTTGCCGATCTATCTAATTCAATAATAGTTGCATAGATAGTGAAATTTCCTAAAAATTCAATAATACTTAAATTACGTTGAAGATTATAAAAGTTGCAATTAAAGTTGATAACAATATATTTGATTTAATTTTCTCAAAACTATTAGAGCAATGTGATAATAATAATAATTTAATAAATACTGAAAATTTCTAAAATTAATAAAGTTATTTGTTTAAAGATTTTTAAAATTGCTTCTGTGAATTAATTAAAATTGTTTAAATGAAATGTGATTTAATTCATATTTTGTGTTGAACTGAATTTATTACGAGTTTAAGATAAATTAAATATAATTGCGTTTAAAATAATTTAGTGAAAGTTTAAAAACAGCTGAGTCTTAGTTTCATATAATTCATTTTAATACCTAGCGTGGGATTAATTTCGTCAAAGAAAAATAATAAAGTTCTAAAATATTACCAAGCGTTCGGTTTACGGATTTAATTAATAGTTTGTAGAGAGAATTACGTGAGATCAAAAACAATCAAAAATCTTAAATAGACAAAATATTTATAACGAAAGATATTCAAATTCAAATAATTCGGTGAAGATAGAAAAAGTAAAATCGAATTTGTTCCGTACGTCAAAGTGAATAAAATAGGAAAATAAAAGAACAAAAATTAAATATTATCTTATAATATTTGGATTTAGAGATCATTAAATTTGAAGAAATAGTACAAATCGGTAGATCACGAATTGAAATTAGGTAACGCTAGATTGTTATTAAGTAAATATTTCTTAAATTAGATTAAACATACCAGGCAGGGAAGTTCAATATTTTCTGAAGCTTCATAATGGCGTGTACAACCCGTCTGGAAAAATTATGAAATTTGTCGGGAGTTCAAGTGAGCCAACCATTAAATATTAAAGTTTTCAGGATCCCTGGGACGAAGAGGACGGTGACTTGAATTATATTTCTAATGATGTATAGTGCATATATTATATGTATAAATATATACTTATATTTAATGTTTAATATATAGGTCAATACTATACGACCATTATTTATTATGAGTAAATGTGTTGTATACTTGATCAAAGCCGTTCCAATCAAATATTTGTGTTCAAGTACATTTTATGATACCCAGCGGGTATATCTACCTTCATAAGATATTTTACGATAAACCTTTCCTTTCGCATTGAATTATAATTAAACGAGTACTAAAGATAATTCAATTGTCTCACTCATTACCAGTACTTGACTTTTAAATATTCAAAAATACCTATTTTTTACATAAATACATTTAGGTATTTATAATAATTTCCGGTAGATACCTACCTGTATAATTGTCTTTATCGAGTTAATTCATAGTCAACAACTTCAGAACAACCTTTGTAGGTATTTCACTGTGTAGTGAAATAACTTCGGCTAAAGACTTGGCCTTTACTAAGAGTATGTATGTGTGTGTATGGGTATATATGTATGTATAAAGCGTATAATGTATCTATCAAATCTATATGGTCGTTATTTATTTTATGTTTAGGTATATACAATGTTTAATATGTATATATATAAAACCAATTATTATATTTATGTATATCTCCTATAAAAACAATTTATTTTATTAATATATATATTTTCCTAACATATAAATTCAAAACTAACGTTACTAAATTTATCAACATCCCAAACGATTTTTATTAATTCAAAGATCGTTATCATTCTAAAACAAACCAATGAATCCTAATTGTTATGCTTCCTGACGGGGGTCTCTGACACTTAATAACTGTCGCATATCTCAATGACACACATCCTCGACTGTTATTAAAACTAGGTCAACATTCCAAACCACACCCTCCTTTTACCGAAGTATGTATATATATTCGAATTTCAGTACATCTTACGAAGAATAAGTACCTTAACAAACGTCGACATTTAATTGAAAAATAACTATCATCTTTTGCGATGAACTATCATCTTTTGCGAAGAACTATCATCTTTTAGAAATCACGTATTTGTAGTTTGCGTACATACATATTTTTATAGCGCCATTTTCATAGAAAGATTCAATTCAAAGGCGCTCCACACCCGTTCGAACATATTGATGAATTCAACAGAACAAACAAAAACCCACATTATTAGAAATGTCAAAATAAGCATAATCATTCGTCGACAATACGTTCCCAGTTATGTTATAAAATTAATTTTATCTTCGACTTAGGTTTTCAAGGTTCAGGCCTTGCAAATTTTGGGCTTTTTGGAGTCCTACCTTTTCTCCAAACAAACAAAAATCAATCTACTGTTAAATTCAAACTACATGAGATAGCAGGGTCTCATTAAATCAACCTGTCAACCAAACCAAAAGTAATCTATTATATATATTGTATTATCACTTTCATGTATGTTCATATGTAGTATATCTGGATATCTGGCACAGATTCACGACCTGTGTTGGAGATGTCAGATCCACAATTTTCTGGGAAAACTGGAGTATTGTGGATTATAAAAACTCGTATTGTTTACATATATTTATAATTTGTACCTATCGATTGGGCAGAAATAATTGCTGATTTAAGCGTGGTTATCTCTGAACTCTTGATGCGGGGGACGGCCTTTCAACCCGGACTTTGCAAAAAAATCGCAAGTATCTAATGCTGTTTGACGAGGGGACGGAACCGGTTTGATCTCCTTTAAATGTAACTGTCGGGAGGACGGGAATTCGGAGGGTCTCGGACCCACGGATAAGGAAGGTGCTCTTTCCGTCGCGGTACAGGGGATGACCAATAGCGCAACGAACTAAAAGAAGAAGTTACGTATACCGTTTGGTCAGGCTGTGCGTCTGTGAGGAAGGGGTTACCAACCGGAAACGTGGTCATCTGAGTACTTTAGGGGTAGGTCTGGAGCCGAATTAATTGCAGCGAAACAAGCCGTATTCGATCTCTCGTCATAACAAAAGCTGTGAAAACTAAAACCTAATCATGTAATTTTCCCAAATTTAGGAGAGAATGGAGATGGCGCCAAAACAAGTAAAACTGTACCTTTTAACCATGAAATTTATTGAAACTAACCCATGTAGAATAACACTTAGTACGATGAGGAAAGGCGATAATACTGTGATCATTACATTTATGTATACCAAATTTAAAATTGAAACTACGTCGTATTATATAGATCAGGAATAGTGCAATTAGTATAGCCCAGAAGCTAAGTTTTCCCATTAAAACTCACGATAGAAGAAAAATAGAAAATTTAGGGGTAAAGTTAGGAAAATGCTAGTCTTCCTATAGGAAATTAACGTAGATTGCATAGTAGGATAATAATAGAGAGTTCAGAACATTAAAGTCTAAGATAGGAGTAATGTTAGGAATATGAATTCTGTCAATGGTATGCGAGAGTCTGCCTACGCTACAAAGAATAGGGGTTACCACAAATAAAGCCTTGTTTTTCCAATAATTCGAAACAAAAAATTACACAACGGGAATTGACGGAGAAGCTTGACCAATTGACCACATTGGAGTGCGAAAATTTCCGTGAAAATTATGAAAATCGGAAACACTCGAATGTTAGCATAGGGCTAGACGTTACACGCTGGCCAAGGAGGAGAAAAACCTCAAATTGAAAGGAAAACTACAAAGAGTTTTCCGATCACATTAGTTAGGAAAATTTAAGGCAGCAGTAGAGGAGTCATCTTAAATCGGTGGCGCGAACGGAAGTCTATTGCTAAATTAAATCATAAACGAAGGAAGGGCGGGCCATCACATCTTTAAAGGTCAGTGGGGGGGCATCTCAACCTTATCACTTAGACTTATATCTTACAGCTAAGATTTATCATATTTACAAAGCAAATATGATTTTTTTATAATACGATAAACCCGTAAATAATTTTCTTAGTTGCCTCTAAAATTAAGAAAATAATTTTTTTTCATGGCCTATACTTCATAATTTAAAACAAAAATAAATAAAATACAGGGTGGCGCAAAACTACTGTTATGGTTTGGAATGAAATGGCATAATCAAGTCGTTGTTGGTAGTCTATCGGCTTCAATTCTTGCACAAACTGAACCTTATACGGGGACATGTGCTATGTGGCCATATCCTCTGAACGGACCTCCGCCATAGCCCGCCGAACGTCTTCTTGTTGATGTTTCTGGACTGTCCTGCACACTATCCACAACACGTTGGATATTTTCTTCCCTGTGGACTGTACGTGGTCTTCCGGTACATGGAAGGTGTCTTACTGTACCATGTTGTCGAAAATTTGCAACCAGGCGGTTTACCATATTGTTGGTGCTGAAGGTCCAGTACGCACATTAAAAAAACGACGATAAGCGCTGCGTCAGAACAATTGACCGTTGATTTTCAAAATAAAATTCAACAATTGTTGATCGCTGTTCTGTTGTGTAGTGTTCCATTTAAAATTCCCCAAGTTTTCTTCACAAAATTCTGAAATAAATAAAAAAATATAAATAAATTTTAAAAGTTATTAAGCATTCAAACCATAACGGCAGTTTTACGCCACCCTGTACTTCTAGATATTTACTAAACCTTTAATTTAAAAATATATATCATTCAGTTTGGGTCTGTATTTTGGCCTCAAATCCAAAATTAAATTTTGTATGGAACAGGCAGCATAGCCGTTCCTCCTAACTACATAATACTATTTCCTAACTTACATAATGTTATTTCCTAACTTACATAATGTTATTTCCTACCTTTCATAATATATTTCCTAAAGTTTATAATATTAATAAAATATTTTAATTTGAATGAACCTTTTTTTTATTTGTTTATTCGAATCTCCGTTTTCGGGATATTGGAATGGAGAGTGTTTATGTGTATGGTAGTCCTCATGGCCTATACTTATTTTACTACTATCGGTTTTTATTACAATAGTATAAAATTTATTATGGTGTCTTGTGTAGTGTTCGTGCACTTGTGACGTCAAAGTTATGAAGTTTACTATTGATTGCTACGGCTTATACGGTATACTAGGGACTACACGTAACATCCCTGCGCCTCACAACTCACGTAAAATCCCTAAAAATGCAAGTACAATATTTTTCCACCGCTCTAGTATTGAAAAAGCGTCGCCTTTGTGCTCTGCTAAATTGCCATCTGCGCTCTCACAAAGCCGGTTATTTTTCCATGTCAGTTACAAACTAGTTAGCTGCCGTTCTGACCGTGGCATGTTCATTATCTTCTCGGGTACTCCATCTGGCCATCGGCGCATTTCCTTTATGCAGCATCGTGGACCCTCACTGCTCCGTCCTTGCGTGTGTAAATTGTACGACATGCCGGGACGGGCACGGAACACGTGAACGTATACGTGTAAATGAACAGAGTGCTCGGGCGTCTATAAATATCTGTCACCCTAGGGGTATTTATTATCTGCATTATCGAGTACCCTCGTACTAGGAAACATAATACTACTTTCTGTGTTTTCTACTTCTATTGTTGTATTGTTAATTTCACTTTTAATGCGTTCAACGTAATATATATATAACCAGATAGTTATGCAATAATACTCAACTTTCATTTCATTATATCAAAGCAATTCTTTATTGGTGTGGGTTGTTCTTTTTCAGTTCAGTGTTTATCCAACAAGAACCAGTTCTCTTCTTATTATTCTCCTATGAATATCAACAGGTTCTCAGATCTATTGTTTTAATAGAATTGTTACCTTAAGGGTATTTAAGGTATGTGCTTAATAGTACATACATGGAAATATAAATATGCATGATAAATACCAACTCCGGTTTTGCTACTAATTTTCTACTAAATGTTAACATCAATAGAAAAGTATGATAAAATAGTAACTGCAAAATCATGCAATTTGCATTATTTTTAATATTGTGCCCCCTGCGTGAAAAATCGTATCTTCTCCAAACTTATAATTTCCAATAAAAAATGTATTTTACTTAAGTATATTTTTTTGTGCACAATCAGATACTACTAAAGTACTATACGATAACATATAGTAGGTACACATTTACGAAAAATTCCAGAATGGTTGGTTCAAAATCGAAACGTTGATTGGATTTCTTTAGCCATGTTTAGTGACCAGATCTGAGGAACCAGGTACTTTACAACTTTTAGTTTCCTCGTCTCCTTCCCCCCTCGCCCCTTTCAGTCTGGCAATAAACCTCTATTGGGGATACCATGATTTCACTGGGTTCGAGTAATCAGGACTCTTATGCGGTGTTCGCATAAAAAAAACAATTGTTTTTGTTTGGCAGCTATCGACTAATCGACTGTATTACTATGACGAATACCGTTGATCTTTCAATGTCACTTTTGGTATGTAGAGCTTAGTATCATAGCAATTTAATTATTAGTATTAGTGTCTTCATTATTTTAATTTAATTTATCAGGTAGTTCCAATTTTACAGTAGATCAATAATTTTTAAGAGGAACAGCTGCGCTGCCTGTTTCATACATAACTTAATTTTGGATTTGAGGCCAAAATACCTATCCAAACTGATTGACATATTTTTTTTAATTGAAGGTTTAGTAAATATCTAGTATGGATGAGAATTTTTTTATTTTTTATTTTTGTTTTAAATTATGAAGTATAGGCCATGAAAAAAATATATTTTCATAATTTAGAAAAGTCAAATTAGAAAATTATTTGCGAGGCATATCCAGTATTTAAAATATTTGCTATGTAAATGTGATTACGTAAATAAAAATATAAAAACAAAACATTAAAAAAAAAAAGCTTTTTTCGGGTCGATATTTTAAATTATGTACCGTAAATTTGTGTTCCAAATTAAATTCGTTGTTTTTAATTTAATTTAAAGTCCACCATAATGCTTATTTCAATATTTTTTAAATTCATTTTATTTTTTATTTCATCATATTTTCAAAGAAGATGGGGTAAAACTTTTTTTAAAATCACCGTTAGCCCCCAAATAATTGTCAAAGGTGTCTCTAAAATCGGGAAAAATCAATTCAATGGCCTATATTTCATAATTTAAAACAACAAAGTTACTTCTAATCCATACTAGGTTATATTATACTTTGTGATGAAAAAGAAATCATTAGCTTTAGGTGAGTATTTTAGTCTCAAATCCAAAATTAAGTTTTATGTGAAACAGGTAGCGCAGCCGTTCCTCTTAACTAAGTGCAATAACCGCAGCCAAAAATATTGGCATTACACCTTAAATGCAAATCACGTTTTTTTATACCTTTCCATGATTTCATATGTCAAATCCTATTTTAACAAAAAATCATTAACCCCACGAAGGAGGCCGGGAGGAAAACAATTTCCCTCGGGGCCTATGTCCGGGGCCGGGGATGCTGGGTGGAGAGTTTTTTTTAGGAAAGAGGGGAGTAAAACCTGAGTTTGAAGAGACGCGTGCTGTAAAAGGGAGGAAACAAATCAAGCGAACAAACAAATAACGTCTACATAACAATTGTTCAGTGTCAAAAATAAGATCATTTTATTGGTTTATTAGTAATATATTTTTTTATGTTATTCTCCTCTTTCACCATTTAGTGTTTAATCTAGTATATGATTGTACATGTATGTTATAATATACTCAGCGTGAACGCAACCAATTAATAGACAACTTACCTCAATTTAATGTAGCTTTCTATCTCTTTCAAATGTCAAAGGTATAAATTTCATCATCTGCATTTTTCCTTCATCTTTTCTCACAAAATTCACAGTGAACCACAGCCTTCATTTACTTACGGTAAAGATATTTTGCTAAACCATTGTACTATTCATCAAAAAATAATCAGTGTTAACAATCATGGTGTTTAAATCTAATGAGTAGCAATTACCCATCCACGTCAAGATGTTCTCGATACATTAAATCTATTTAAAAGTCCAAGACGTACAACCTTGGGCTGATTGAGGACTTGGTAAAGATAACAATCCTTTCTTCTTTTTCTTACAAAATTCTCAGTAATAACAGTCGTAACTAACTTACTGTAAAAGAAAGAGAAACGCCTCGTTAGATCATTCAACGTATCAATCAAAGAAACATATTCAGTCAACAAACAAGTATTACATCTAACGAGTTCGTAACCCATCTGCACCAACATTCTCGGTATATATAAATTATCCACACAAGTCCAAGATTTACAACCTTGGGCCAAATCGAGGACTCCTGAAATAGAAACTTGACATCGCGAAATTATATACCAAAGCAAAATAGTTTGTTCTTACTACAATATAAATTTTACCCAAAATTTTCAGAAACAAATAACAGTAACATTATTTCTTCGATAACGAACCCGATATTTCAAAGAATAAAGTTCCTCCTAACAAATTAGTTGCACGAATATGAAATATGTTTGAGTAAACAACAAAGTTTTGCCCAAAAGAAAATCTCATAATGATTAAAAAATACGAAAGTTGAAAGTCATTTGTTTTTAGTAATGGAATTTTAATGATGTCTTGATGTGACTTGGGAGCCTGTTAATAGTCTGCCGCGGGTGAACTTTCTACATCAGGTCCGGAGCTTTTATAACTTTATCCATTTTTCAGTCCTGAACTGTTGATGCTTCTATTAATCACGATCATAAATCCCGAACTTAATAGCAATTGTGTTCTTTTGGAATGCTTTTCTTATGCTTTCATCATTGAAGAAAACTGACATTGGTAGGTTTTTGCGTATGTATTATGTATATATTCTCATTATATATACATATACATATATAATGAAAACTCCTTTCAAATCTAAATCGCATTGTTATCGTGAATTAATAGAGAAAAATACAGAATGTATTGTATTCATTCATCCTTTATTTAGGCTCGGGGAGAATTTATTAGAGAAGAAATTGTTTCTAATTCATGATCTTGTTGTGAATGTAGTCAAAGAAATTACAATAGAATGTTCAATTTCCCAGACATATCAGAAAAAGTATAGCGAAATATTACCATAGTACTTTAATTTTTGTATGATTATTTTATTTTATATATCTGCCAAGTTGCACTAATTTTAGATAAAATTGGGTTGTTTGAAAAGGCTGGATTTGGCGGTTCTCGTCAAAAATTAAAATATCAGCACATTAGCACTGTTGTGCGAAAAATTAATATTGTTAAAAAAAAGTTCATATTATCCTTAAGACTACAATATAAAGTAACTACTTTGGGTGTTATTTATAACGGGATAACGTTCCGTAGTTTTATTTTAATTGTCGTTATGGATTTTATCAAATTTGATTTTCACGCATTAGTGTATCAGAGCCAAATGACTTCTTGAATTCATAATTGTCATCATAAATATGAGACCACGGGGCGAGTATCGCATTTGCTATATTGAATCCTAGAACTGTATATTCTTCGTCCATGTGATAGTCTATTCCGAGCTTTAAGACCTGATGTTCTGAAAGCGTAATCGAATGAAGGATATGGAGTACGATTTTGTTTCTACAACCATCCAATAGATGACGTTTTGGCTGATATAAAAAAACTTCACCTTTCGGTTCGCTTAAGTAAAGCGAGTAATATGAATGTATTATTTTTACCTGTTAAAAAAATATTATAAGATATATTATTTTATATTTTCTGAGCGTGTACTGCAAAATAAAATAATAATGAGTAATTAAGTTTTCTGATCAAAAAAAATCACTCCTCTAAATGTTTATTTTACTAGTTAATATTTTAACAGGAAATCCAATAAATTTGTACAACTTTTATTATTTATTTTAAGGCTTTTCGAGTATTTTCTTTTAATTTACGTCGCATTAAAGCACTCAGCGACAAGCCCCTTTATATTGTAACTTCCCTTTCTTACTCGTAAAATTCAATTTAATGTAAATTACTCCTGGAAACTGTTTTGGAAACGACTTTGTATTTTAATCCACCCTTCATTCAAAAATTGTGTAATGAAAAAATTACATAAAGCGTTCGGAAATTGCTCACGGAAGGCTATATTCTAAATTAAAAGCATTTCACTCAAAATTGTATTTTATTGACTTGATCATTCCTTAACACCATTAAATTAATTCAAATAAATAAACCTAATACGAACACAAGCCAAATCATAATCTGAAGCAGATAGTGTATATTTATTGATATTTAAAATGATAGCTTTGTCTATATATATATACATATATATAAAATCATATAAGTGTTTGTTTGTCCTTGGTGTTTTCGAAAATTACCCTACCGGTTTCACTGAAAATAGCACAGTTTGTTTTTATTAGTGGCGGGAAGGTTTAAAAAGTAATTTGAATGAAATCCAATATGTAAAACTGTTGCTGTAATGTTTTAAAATGAGTATGAAAAACATTAGAAATAGATCATAGATATAACACTCTGGTTAGCCACAGATTGGATATTTAAAAGAAGAATGTTTTTTTTTTGGTAGAATATTTTCAAAATGGAAAACACGAATAGGTACCTACTTAAGAACTTTATGATTTAGATATATTTTGAAAAAATAAACGTTTGGAATGAAATAAAATATTCTTTTTTGGAGATGGTTACTTTTGCTGTCAAATCAATTATGGCACCCTAATGACACAGCAAGAATTCACAACTTCATAACTTTATTCCAAAAAAAAAAAATCCCAAGCAAGGCCGGGTACACATCAGCTAGTAGAAAATAAAAAAAAATTACATGTGGATTGAAATGACATCAGAATATTAACTAGTTTTTCATGACTCTTGTCTTGACTCTCCGAAAGTCTTCCTGGAAGGTTGCATCTCTTGGCATCAGCGTCAAAAGCTCTCCTGACTTCTGCTTCAAAAGCACTAATTTCTTCTTCCATCCACTGTACATATAGATGGCCTCCACGGTCGAGGGGTAAGGCTCTCGACTACGAATCCGAAGGTCGCGGGTTTAAATCCCGGCGTGCGCAAGTAAATTTTATTTAATTAATTTGTGATGTTTCACAATTAATTCATTTAAAAATAATACATAGTATATTTGCGCACGTTCCAGAGTGGAAGATACTCTCAGTATCGCCCTGGTGAAAGACCACCATTCAGAATTGAAACGTTGCTTGAAATGGCTTTTAGCCGTGTTTGGTAACCAGATCTGAATAGCCAGGTATTCCCCACCTTCATCTTCCCTTCTCCTCCCCCTCCTTAATACCTTCAGCTTCAAAACATTCCCCAATTGGGAATGCCATAGTCTCACTGGCTCCAGACGGTTGGGAGCATTTGGGACTCTTGTGCGGTATTCATATAAAAAAATATGCACAAACCATCTAAACATCCCTTTCTTCATTTTGCCATATGAATTTGCCATGCAATTCTTTCTGTTTTCTTATTTTTTTGTAAATCGGGCATTCATAGTTTTACCACTGCGTACTTCATAACCACATATATGATATATTTGTTGCTAGAGTACCTATGCATATACACGTGCATGCATATGCATATATCTTCATAGGTATCATTTAAAATGTTTGAATGCAGTTAAACGACGCAACGCATTTGACTTCGTGAAGAGTTTTCAACGTTTTTACTATATTAGAAAACACTACAATTAAAAGAACACGGAAGGGATGCGCACGTAATAGAACACAGTACGTGTGCAGATGTAACAGACGCACGGCAGTAAATGAGTGTACTGAAAAAACATTCTACTGAAAACATCTGATAAATTAGTAAAGTATATTTGACCGCCATTAAATGGGGATGTGGGCGGATCAGCCCTCTACCGTGTTAATGATTTTACGAACACCAATTTCGCATATTTTGTCTATTACGAACATTCGCTAAACCCAAACAGACTATCTGCGTATCCACTTTTTTATACGTGTTCATACCTACAAAACTTTTATTTACAAAACCAAACATTATAACTAGTCAGAATTTTGTTCGGTTTGTGCAGACTCTTGCTTGTGATGTAAAAAAGGTTTGTTTCATTTTATCATAAAATAATGTGTATTATGTAGCTCCAGAACTAATTTTTTTTTTTAATTATTAATTTGATAATTTTGATAAAGGAAAGTAGAACGGAAGAGGGTGGTCGTGTAACACCTGTCTATTCTGTCGTGGTAATAAACACAAATGAAAGTTCTTTCCAAGGGCGATACTGAGAGTATCTAAAACTAGACACGAAGCTTTAAATGACCCTGTCAGATACTGATGCCATCTTTATTTAATTCAACTAATTTCCGAGACATTTAATCACGACTGATAAATAACGAGAGTGCCGTTAATTAATGATATTACAAATTAGGTGCGTCCTTAAAACCAAAGTAATTGCATTTTGGTATTCGGCAAAGCAAGAACTATTTACTAAACATGTTAGCTTTTAGCGTATTAACACAAAAGCCATTCCCAAACCTATTATTGGAATAATTCGCCTTAGAATGTCCATACTTGATTTTTGGCTATTGTTCCGAATTTCCAGTGGCCCGGGCGGCTTCGAAATAGGTCAACGGGCAAATGCTCATTAATTAACAAACTATCGTGTTGGGGGTGGAAACAGTCGGGGATGTTTGGTTAATCTAATTAGACCATTTCATGCAATTTCCGATTCGACGTGTCGCAGATGACATTGTGACAATGCATCGTTAATGTGTAAAACGCTGCGCGACGATTCGAATCATGAGCGGATTAAAATATAAACAAACCATTGTGATTTATCAAACCCCGTTATGTGTGTTAGTGGGCTTCGTTATCATTGTATTGTCAAGGGTTTATTGTATAGTTCAATTATCAACAAAAATATCAACCGAATTTCCAGATAATATTTTATCATTAATTTAAGTAGGTACTTATGTGTTTCTATTTTTTAAAAGCAACCACAACATTCGCGGATTCCGAATAACCTGATAATATTTGAAAAACTTCTACTACCATCATTATAAGCAGAAAATTTGCATTCAAATAATGGTTTGAAGCCGCGACGCGTGGATTGAAACCCGACGCATCAGTCTAGTCAGCTACTAACAGTTCAGATGTAAGTCGAATATTTTATGTAGAAAGGTATCATTATATTCTTCTATTCAATAAAAATAGTAGGGTACATCATACGCCGAGCATTAATCTATTTTCACTAAAAAAAATATGTTTACTGACGCAATAGCTCTTAAACGGTGAGCCCTGCCGTAATGAAAATTGGAAACATGTTTCTGTTTGAGATTTTTTTTAGATAAATGCATTTTTTGCATCGGGATCTTTGAAAAGTTCAACTACAATAGAAAACGGGAACGACATATGTATTCTTTTTTTATTTTGATACATTTCGTGTTCTTTTTTAAACTGAAAACCAGATTAAAAAAACTGTACGAATCCAGGTAATAAAACTAGTGTTTTATCAATAAGGAAAAAAATCTTCAGCGATACGTTTTAGAAATTACGTAAAGTATAATCACTTATCTTGAGCTCTTCAAAGCAAATGTATACGTCAGAGTGGAAGATACTCTCAGTATCGCCCTGGTGAAATAGCATTAGCCGTATTTGGTGACAGCCCCACTGCCTCCAGATGGTTGGGGTCAGTTGGGTCTCTTGTACAGTATTCGCATTTAAAACAATTCAAGTGCCGCCTTGATCTACTAATTTTATCTCTTGGAACGTTCCGCTGCATATCATCAAGCCTTCCACCCTTCAATTTCGTCTCCAAAAATAAAATCAGCAATTATTTTTTTCACGCCTACCATCCTTCACTAAAGGCCCCATATTACTCCGGTAAAGTTTACCATCCAACAATATATACGTACATTTAAACCTCCAGCTTTTTGAGCGCCCCTCTAAACACCCTCTCGCCTCGCTGAACTCCGCAAACATTCCTATCAATCGTACACTGAGCGGCGAGGGTTTCGCTCATAGGGCCGCCTACATCTGCATACTCGGACCTTTGACCCGTGCTGCCGAAACTTTCGCGCCGACTGCACCCTCCCTGTTTACAGAAGGCTGCACTGACCCACCCGCCCTAATAACGGCCATTGGCATTTTGCATGTATTATTATATTGATTAAATTTGCTGCAATCCCGGTAGGATTTTTCTCATATTATGTCCATTTTCAATGTTTGTTTGCGGATTAAATCAAATTTGATTAAAACTTTGCAGATTGAAGAGATAACCGATAAAAGATTGTAGTGGGCGTGTTGGTTTGATCGTAGTAAGACCAGATTTAAATATTTTTTTATAATTGATATTTTATACATGCTTCATTTTATGTGAGTTCTCTCGACCACTATTCTAGGCTCATGCCCATATCATGATAATCGCAAATAAGTTATATAATGTAATATTTATAAGTAAGAACAAAATATTTAAATAAAAGAGATGAAAATATGAAGGTGGTATACAGTGATACAGTGTCCCGGCTTTGAGATTTAGGTGTTTTAGTTTACAGTAGTCCGCGTAAATTACTCGATTGCCGAAGATTCACGCAAATATTTACCTTAGTATATTTCGAAATGTATGAAAACGTCGATCAAATTCGAATGATTTGGAGTTATAATCGGTTACTCAAATGCGGCTCATGCCATAATAGACCCTATTGCAGAGTGAGATGTGGAAGAATTCGAGTCAAAATCGAACGATTTAAAAAATAACTCCACCTTTGAAATTAGAGTATTAATAAATAGATATTTTTATTAATTGGAGGCATTATCAAATAGTTTATTAATATCCTCAGAAGGCGAAACAGCGATCACACGTAATAATAATTATCTAGCAGATCTTCGACAACAATTGCAGATGCTATAGTTTCGCTAGCTCCGGATAAGTAGCAGTTCAGACGCGCGGTATTCACGTAAAAAAACAAATTACCAACTTTGTATTCTACTTTCAGAATTCTTCTTGATAATATATTACCCTATTTAAGACGAGCGAAGGAATATTAAATTTAGTAAAACTTTTACATCGTTTTCAAAATGTACAAAGTATAAGAACGAACACATTCCTATGTATGAATAAATATTGATTAAATTGTACCCTCAGATAGGACGCCATGGCATTGACTCTAATTTCACTGTCCTGAAAAAGTCCTGATAAGTGTCGTCAACACTGGCAATTAAGTAGAGGTGCACACGGAGTGATGAGAATAGTTGCCGACTCGCCAACTGCGCCGATATTACTTATCATATCGAATGATTATGTAGGAATTGCGTCTCCAAACATCAACAGTACGAGAACGGTGGTCCTCACCTTACTACAGGTGATGCGCGCGCAATGGGTGGAAACGGCTACTTAATAGAAAAATAAAAAAATTCTAATACAGTCAATTGATTTACTACTTAACGGTAACATACTAATTATCACTTAACGCACCGTCCAGACGCGGAATGCGACCTTAAATTTACCAACTTATCATTGCCCTTGATACTAGCTTCGTGTAACATAGCCAATCGTAACATAGCTATAACGTGGCTGAGACAATATTAATTGTTAGTTTTTTACCTGACAGTATTTATCCTCTTAAACGTACTTTTTTAATCATTTTTCTACACCTATGTTTATGTATCAGGTACTAAGCAGTGCGTAAATATTGATAAAAAAATACCTTTCAAACCACACCCTATCAAAATCCTGTAAAATACAATATTACAAAAATGTAATAATATAATGTAAACTCTTTTAACCGTGAAATACCAATACGGTAATAACAATCCTCTTTTTACGGTGCTAAGAACCGTAAAAATAATTGTAATTAATATAATATTTAATGAAAATTAAACAATAACTTTGTTTATAACCACGAGAATTATATAATATTATTAGGACCGACCGGTTTCGATTAACACAAGCATCGTCAGGGTACAAAATTAAACTGATCAAAAATAAGTATTATGTGTTTATATATACAAAATGGAATAAGAAAGAACATAACATAGAATAAAGAAAAAATGAGATAGCATGAAATAGAAATCTGACATAATAACAGAGAGAAAGAGACAGAAGTGTGCACAATGGAATACCAAGGGATACCTGAACAGTTGATTATGGGATAATGGGAAATTTTACGAGATTATAGGAAATATACCTAATATTGGGCTATTGGACACATTTAGTTGATTATTAAGAATTTTTTTATTGGTTTTAACTACTTTCATTATTTAGAGTGATTCTAAACTAATAAAATGATGAGATAAAGTCAGAATCGAAGAACGAGCTGATGGCCATACCGAAAAGCGCATTCCAGAAGTGCTTCGAGGATTGGAAGAAGCGCTGGCATAAATGCATTATATCTGAGAGGGATTACTTTGAAGGGGAAAAAATGGATATTGATGAATAAATAAATACTTTTCGAAAAAATTCAAAATTCACCTTTTCTTTTGAACACACCTCGTATGTATTTTTGATCAGTTTAATTTTGTACCCTGATGATGCTTGTGTTAATCGAAACCAGTCGGTCCTATTCAAATTAAATAAATCTCGTGGTTTTAAACAAAGTTATTGTTTTATTTTCATTAAATATGTCTAACCACAAAGTGACTGCATTATATCAAAATATAATATAATATTATTAAAGAAGTACGCATAATATTCTTTTATATTTACATCCTAAAAAAGCGGTCCCGAATGATCATGTCTATCAACTCCGCGAACATCTCTTCTTTGAACACATTAATAAAAACAAATATTTCTTAGCTATGGACTGTTAGTTGGGGATATCTCCATTTCCTCCCTCTTTTTAATAAGAGCCGGTTTATAAAGAGGAAAAAATCGTGTGCCCATTTTCTTTCTTTTCTTAAAATTTTCATTTCCGTCAAGCTTTGATGGCTTACGGAATACGAAGAAAAAATTATTTATTGTCTGAGTATCACGTAATATTCTCCTTCAAAATTTCTCATTAAAAAATGGGGTAAGTGAAATAAATCTCTTGTAGTGTTTTTTTTTATACTTATTTAACCAAAATGAATATTTTTCCAAACAACAATTTTTATTTATAAAAAATTTTTGAATATAATTTCAGTAATATTTTTACTGCCTGCATGTACTTGAAATATAAACAAACTTGATCAATATTTTCAATTTTTGTCTAAAATTATCAATTTAAGGGAATATTCATGCACTTTTCACGGTAAACTAAACATATTCATTAAACTTTGAAAATTATGGGTAAGCCAATCCTCAAACTTTTCCAGAACCATGAGGTTATATAAAACAGGTGATGAATTTGAGTTCACAAGAGTGGTCATCCACTGTGGGTTTGTAGTAGAGAATTTTACAACTACTACTATAATAATTAATATCAATTAGTTAAGGAGTAATATAAATAAGTGAATTAAGAAAACATTATCAGTTAAATACGAGGAAACACATTATAAATGTGAAAACCTCACAGAATTCAGAATTTTAATTGTTTTCTAACTAAATCGTTAATAAATCAATATTTTTAAAAACCCATCCAAATTAGAATGGGGTGGGAGTAAATAAAATCATATAAATAAGTCGTCACAGTGTGGATTAACCGCAATTCGAAAATGACCTTAAACGTTGAAACAGTTTTCACAATAATAAAAACTAAAAATACTTGCAGAACTTAATAATAACATTATTAAATATGATTTACATTAAATTAAAATAAATTAAAAAATAAAGAAGTGCATTTTCACTGATGTTACTTTGAGAAAGAGACCGGAAACGAATTTCACAAAACAGGAATTGATCGCTTCCTTATTTCGTTCCGATTCTTCAATATGAACTACATTAAAATTTCAAAGAAAATTGACACATCACTTTATCCCTTAATTAGAACACGCTATTAATAATAAAATTGCCAAGGAACAATATATTCGACATTTATCAAAAACGCTCCACTTGCTCGTGAAATAACTTAAATACCTTTCTTTCTCTCTGATATTTAAGCCTGTCAGAAGCAGAGAAGCTGGGTGAAGGCGTGTCCTTCTACAGCTTAAGGTCTATTAACATCTACCAACACCGCTCAGTGCAGAACAGTACAGTGCAGAAATGGCACAGACGCGAGTATTCACGTTACACCGCGCAGCACAGCACATACGCAGCACAGACGCGATTACGGCCATCAACTGAACTGTCAACTCAGCGTTAGCGTCCGCCACGACGTGTTGAGTGTTTTATAATCCTTTTCCATTATTGATTATAATTTTATGACCTATATATGTGGCCAATTCAATCAAGTTTTCGTTGTCGATATTCTTGGTTTTAATAATATCTGCTATTGACGCCAAGTGATGACGCCAAGGTGGCGCTGCTAACGGTGATTTGTTCAAACTTACTGGGTAGGCGCAGACGTTTCTGGCGGGCACCAGCAATGTCAAAATATTCTAACCGACAATCTCAGCCGGTACTGGCCTGCGCTTGCCCGGATACGTTACGCGTAAGCGTAACGTATCCGCGTTCGCTGTAATATGAATGCGCTCATAGACAATGTAAGCAAATAATGTTGTCATGTAGATGTGAATATACCTTTATGTTTTACAAAAATCTATTATGGGGAACCTTACCTGCAATATGAGGTCTTAAATTCAGGAGAGAACATCTTATTACAGGCTCTATGTTTCCACAGAATTTTCCTGTGACTGGACGTCTCAAACGCTCCCTATAATATAAATGCAAATTTGTGCACTGGAAACTTTAGTGGCCACTGACGTGCTAAGTAACCTTAGTTACTCGACTATTATTTAGCATATGAAAGTGCTCGCTCTCTCCGTGTTTGCGATGTAAAGTATATGTATCAAAGCGTAGAAGCGAACTTAAATTACATCCTTAAAAATAGATACAATTGATACAATACCATAATGAGTCTATTAATAAAAACATTATGATGCAGCATCAAAGGTCAAAGGCACTGAAATAGAGAAATACCGTAGAAATATGACAAAACCTCCAGCTCCTGACATTTCCCATGCATTGAGATGACCACATGCTACACTGGCGCCTCTAGTGACCTCCATTGGAATAGGGTTTTTCTCACACATTTTAATAGTTTTTTCCGTGAAACATATTCTTAATAAATTGTAGAAGTCGAAAATTTAAAAAATAAATATTAGCTAACCTGCATATGATGTTACTCATTTAATCCTCATAAAAGATAAAATATAAAAGAGGCTGTTAGGTTGGTAGTAATACTCATAACCTCTCCGTTAGACGCTCGCGCTCGGTCTGGTGGTTTAGAAAGGAAATAAAATACTTATTTAATAAATTGTGAGAATTTTCTTCGGTTTCTTAATTTTTAGATTTCTTTTGAATTAACATGTCACAATTCTTTTCATTAATGTTCATTGTTTCAGGGAGCGGCCTCTTCTGCGGTATGTTGTAAGTATTTTCGAAAAATGTGATGGTTTTTTTAAATGCGAATGATGAAAGAAAAACATAAAACATCATTATATAAAATCTTGGGCACGAATGCCACAAGCAAAACCTACTTTCATTGAAAGTGGTTTAACAATCTTAACTCTCAGGGATGATAAAGGTTACCAGTTAAAGCTTTTACCTGTTCCAGTTATAATTCTGAAGAAATGTCAGCCGTTTAACCGTTTGATCTGATTAATATATAAGTATAATGGATGCCAGGAAACCAGAGGCTTCAAAATGAACGATATTGTGGGATGAAAGGAATCTATTTCTGCTCAGTTGTACCCCAATGCGCGTGGTGGTGGTATGTTCGAGTTTCCTGTTGCGAGATTAATTTTGTGGTTTTTAACTTTAAGACCTTTGCAAAATTATTACAAACATTTGATCTATAAGTCACCGCAGAAAACTCTACTGAATTCGACGATAATAAAGAAATACTACACAGGGCGGCCTCCACGGTCGAGGGGTGAGGCTCTCGACTACGAATCCGAAAGTTGCGGGTTCAAATCACAGCGTGCGCAACTAATTATTATTTAATTAATTTGTGTTGTTTCGCAATTAATTCATTTAAAAATAATATATAGTATATTTGCGCACATTCCAGAGTGGAAGATATTATCAGTATCGCCCTGGTGAAAGACCACCATTCAGAATTGAACCGTTGCTTGAAATGACTTTTAGCCATGTTTGGTGACCAGATCTGAATAGCCAGGTATTTCTCCTTTTCCCACCTTCCTTCCCCCCATTCTTCTACCCCCCCCCCCAATACCTTCAGCCTCACAACATTCCCCAATTGGGAATTCCATAGTCTCACTAGCTCCAGACGGTTGGGAGCAGCTTAGGACTCTTGTGCGGTATTCACATAAAAAAGGGAGGTCAATGGTGAAAAATCCAAGAGTAGAGGCAATTCTGGCAATCGCTGCAAGAAATATAAATAAACCGTCGTTTTATTTTCTCTGTCACAACCAAAATAGCTTTATTAATATTATTTTTTTAAAACCATCTATCGTTTAGTATATATTTTTATCTATAAACAGAAAAGACAAAGAAAATAAAGGATCTATTACTCGAACCTTCTTATTTTCTGTGTTTTTTTAATGTTTCATATTTCATTGTTTCATATTTCACTGATTTGATAATATTATCTTCACGTTTATAAGCCTCAATAATTTACTCCAATAAAAGTATAATATGGTTTTATCAACTACGAATTATCTTTCCACACAATAAATAATATTGAACTTTCGTTACCAATTACCATTGACTACGACTAATGATCATACTTTCACGTAAAAGTTTAAACACACGTCTTAGTTTGGCCACGTCTTCTAAAATTCAGTAACTAAACCTTGAAAACCAAAATTAATTCGAATAAGTACTACAGAGAAAAATACTTGTGTTAGTGCTTACTACGTGAAAAATACCGTCTTTAGAATTAACTTTATTTTATTTCTTTCACGCTGACTGTTCATAGTAGAATATTAAATAGGCGTAATAGACGTTATATCGGACGTCCAAATCAGACTACCTACATATAACGGCACAGATGCGCCTACGTAATCACATGCAAAAATGCGTCATCACACGTACTACGGTGACGTACTTCTGCGATTTAAATAAAGCATCCATTGTGAAAAAGTTATTCGGCCTTTATTGACCTATATATTCTATACCCCTACAAAGAACTTCTGCTGACAGATTAAAGTGTCGTATGTGTACCGGTGTGTTCTTCCGAAATACAGTATTTGTATATGTTCAGTACAGACGTATTACAATAGCACGGAAGCTTATAAGATAGTCAATAAAGATAAGCAAAACCAGTTTTTGTAGTTTGTAACAGCCCAAATTTTCAAAGCAAGTGCCTAGAGTGCAGAATGGACCCTAATTTGTTGGGGAGATATTTCATTCAACTATGGTTCCCAGTTGACTCCCCCCGGGCAAAGTGCCAGCTTTCAAATTTGCTGTATTATACCGCGGCGTATATTCCAAACTCATTGGGATCATTATGACATAAATACACCTTAGTATAGAGTCTGTATCAACTTCCGGTCTGTTGATCCTGTCCTATCCTAAAAATATAGAACTGTAGAAATTCAGAAATGTTATGACTGCCATTTAAATTGGTTTTCGTTCAAACGAGTTTAGTTTCTACCTTTCTTTTGTTTTGTTCGAGCGATGTTGAGGTGCTCAAAAGTTTCTTTAACTAACTAACTATTCTATTTAAACTCTTTTCTTCGTTCATCCACACTACACCCCCAAAACATGTAAGCATTCCTTTATTAATATTTCTTATTACGCTCACATCAGCCTTGCATTATTTGATAGTCTCAACATTTTTCCCACGGACATAGATGGTTATACCACACATACGCCTCGGGGTCTAATTTCTACAGCATTCAGTCTACGTTCTTCCTTCCTTTGCTGGTTCCATCCCTCGCTACCATACACCAGGGTTGGTATCAGCACTCCATTGAGGACTGCCTTAATATATCAATATTTAAAAACGTCACCGAAAAACGAGAACGTTTTCTCAATTGAACTCATATATTTGGGTACAGAGCAAGTTTGATTGTAGATTTTTGACTTTATTCGATATTTTGATTGAAAAACATCAAACAATTAATTTAACGTCTTTATTTTTGATCTTTTAAATATATTTTTTACGTCGCCATAATTCGTTGTGGAAGGTTTGAACTGACAATAATTACGTTGACCTATAAGTTTAAGAATACTTAAAAAGCGTCCATTTCATGACGGAACGCTTTTTCATTAGTATGTCAATTCAACTCTTTTCCGCACGCAACAAACATTTTACTTTAAAAAAATATTGTTTCGAGGTATCGGGCCATGAATCCTCCATACTTCTTTCGTCCCTGTTCTTGTCCAATGCTGAACGAAGATAAATATAGGAAATCGGTGAAAATAAACAAACAAAGTATACTGAAACAATCAGACCCGTTTCATCGGAAATCCTTTTTGTATATTGGACCGTCGGATAAGTTAGTATCTCTTACTTTAAACTAATTCTAAGAAAACAAACTTGCATTCGCATTCATGTTCTTAGTCGTTCTTTTCTGCCAGAAGTAGAGATGCTAAGTCATGTTTTTTGGGGGTTCAAGAGAGAATTAATTGATTGCTGATCAGGTTACGGTTAAAGGGGATAATAGTATACAAAATTAATCAGTTTTTTTTAAAATATATAGGTAATGTAGGTACTTACAATGCATTACGCAACACATTTTTTCCCGTAGGTTTTCTATACTTTACCAAAAATGCGCACGCAGAAAATCACATAATATTTGGAAAAGGTTAATTAATCATACCTTTTACATGAAATGGAGTGTTGGGTCAAAAACTTTTTTCTTGCAAGTGAAAGTGTTTCAACAAAGTTTCATTAAAGATAAAGACGTTTCCAAAACCTTCACAATAAATTACAGAGATGTCAAAGGCAGTTCGCAGCTTCACACTATTTGCGCTAAATGTCTTTTTGGATGGAAATTTAATAAGAAACCGGAAGGGGGTACTTACCGTAGACAAACAGCAGCACAGCCACCGGAAGTGCCGCTGGCGTCGCCATCTGACGGTGACGCTGACAACTAATTTTGTTCACCGGACGCTAACACATTCTTCCAGTGCTGCAAACAACGCCGCTTCCGCCCCTAAAGAAAGAAAGCCTTCGGATAATCAAGGTGGTTTTTTATGCTCTCAGTTCCTGTACCAAAACCAGTTTTTTTTTATGTGGCGCCTCTTAGGCCGCGTAATTAGTTTCTTTTGAGAAATAAAGCATTTTAAACTTTAATTTTCTTTACGAGCATAATGTTTTTGTGTGACGTCTCTTATATGTAAATAGAGCGGTTAATTACCTACCGTATTAAAAAAAAACATGTTTGTAAAACGTTATTATAAAGAAAAATCATGATCTATACAGCGCCTCTCATAGCACCCCAAATCTGACTATTTTAGAAAACAAAGATTTTAAAATTCTGTACTATAAATAAATTACTTTTTTCTAGCATCTCTTATAGAAAGAGGAATCCGTCTATTTTGTAAAATAGACAAACTTAAAACAGTTATTACAGAAATAGGTCACAGGTTTAGACTATCAGTTGAATAATAATTATTAATGTTAGAAAGTTAGTTGAGAGGCTGCGTAAGTTAATTTGAATACAGATCAAAAGGTATTAAGTTCAATCTTATCAATTAGCAGCAGTCGCCATGCTGGAGCTTTGTGTTATTCAAAGTTAATTTCAAGTGTTTATGGAGATAATGGAACAATAATAGGCATTTGTTTGGGGGATTGTGTTTTTATTACATGTAATTAAATGTTGTATTAGTTTTCAGAGCCAAAGAGACAAAACTTGTGAACGCCTGAAAAGCTTATAGTTATCAAGAACCTTGTACAAGATTCAGATTTATTGTTTTAATAAAGATAGTTTTTTCACAAGGTGGTCTACGCAGCGAAATAACAATATTTTTGTTTCGGGAGATTGCTGATTCGATTCCCATCAAAGCAATTAATACCTTTTGTTTCTAAACAGTTTTTTGTTGGCGTTTGATTATCCGATTTGATGGACCTTATAACATATTTTTTTATATATGCTAGATAATTTCCTGTTTTAAAAGATTTTTGTGATATAACCTTCATATATGGTTTGTAATGATTTGTTCAATAGTATTAATATTTTAACCTGAAAGGTATACGATTCTACATATTCTACATAACATTAACAAAACGTGATTCGTTTACAAAGAGGCAGTCACATTATTATTCGAAATTTGACTTTATAAGGGGTGTTAAGCCAAATTTTTGGTATTTAATATTGAAATGTAAACTAATCACAATAACTATAAATACTAAAAACTTTCTTTAAAAAAAAAAATACTTTTCAAGAATTTTTATTTTTTTAATTTTGAAATAAAACATTAACAAATATTTTCAATTAGCTTTTTATGAATACTATAAAAAAAAATTTCAAACACAATCTTTCGAATAAATAACTCTACTATTTTCTTCAATAGATTTATAGTTATTTTTTGGCGTCTATATTAATGAATTAATAAAAAATAATAAATGAATATAAAAATATACTTAATATCACTTTACAAATATTCATTGTTATCTAAATGTTTCGAAAGCAATGCTTTCATCATAATATATTGACGATGAAAGGTTCGCCTTCAAAACGTGTAGGTATAAAGTGGTGAATACTAAGTATATTTTTTATTAATTTATTAATAATGACACCACAAAGTGAATCCAAATCATTTGAAGAAATTATAATTAAAAAATACTGAGAAAAGGTAATGCGGAGAATGGGGAAAACAATTGAATTATTTTGTTGATACCTCATTATGAGTTGAGTTAACAAAAGAGTTTTGAAGAATGAAATTAACCTTTCTCAATTAAGTTATTCAATAAAAATAAGTTCAAATAATATTATACGTTGAAAAATTAGTTGTTAATTTTTAGGTTTATAACATTAATTAATTTTAAAAATAGAATCAGTTAACCGAAAATAAAACAAACCCCCCAGAAATCAAACCATTAAAAAACTGATTTCTGTTCAGATTAATTTAAAATACCCTTTAAAAGTTTTGTTTTAAAAAGTTTAAGGGGGATAACAATAAATTCAATTAATTTCTCTCGCTATGATAGCTTTCTTTATAACAAGAAATGTATAAGTTGTCGAAAAAGATATTTAATTAGATATACATTTTATACAAGTTAAATATCAACCTACAACATTATATTAATTACCTTTTAAAGTATGTTGGTTCAGTAGTGAGTATTTGTAAATCCTTTGATAGTCCAATAAGTTTCACAAAAGCACATTTCTTGTAATGTTCAAAATATTCTTCACCAAAACAAAACTCTAAACTTCTATAAAGATTTTTTTGAAGAAAACTTGAAATAGGATTAAATGTTAATGGAATGAAGAGTTAATTATAATTATCATTATGGGCGAGAGCAATAAGCAAAATTCCCTTTAATTTAATCGGGATACAGGCTAACGCCATCCAAAGATCGTTCACGCGCGAAAACGAAATAACCGAACCGGAAACTTGGCGCTTTGCCGCTTGCGTAGCGTCTGCGTCGCGACGCCGCTACAGCGTGAATGAGAGCGACACCGTAGTTCCACCGCGTAGCAGCGTCACCTTCTAGCTTTGTAGCGCCGGAGGCTTTAGTACCGCCACTGCCACTGTGCGCAACTCGCGGAGAACTTTTTTCAGTTAACTCACCCGAAAACTTTACTTTTCTGGTGCTTGTTTCCGCGCGAAGTTGGAAGAAACGAACGAAGTTTGGATAAAGTAAGTTCGGATGGAGATGAATTAATCAGTTGATTGTAGCGGGAAATTACTCCTTCTTTAATAAAAGTAAGGAAGAAATCTTCTTCTTATAAAAAATAAAATTTCTCCGTGAATAAAATGAAATACTAACTACATAACTATCGTCACGTCACTTTCAGAACAATAATATTATTAAATAAAGTTATTATACTGTTAACATATAGTTCAAAAAAGCAAGGAACCCACAACAATGCCAGTATTTCTGAATCTGCTTAATTGAAATAAGAAAGGGAAAATTTGGTAATTACTGATATTAATGTTTTCGTTAAATAACTTTACATAACAGGGAATACAATTGTATATAATAAATAAACACCTGTTTTTTAAGATAAGGCTGCTCGCTGACGATTCGGTAAGGAATCGACACAAACCGAGTGCAGCAAAAATGCATGTGATATTGTTCAATGTCTCGCCACGTGGACTAGCACACGGGTCTACAGATGTTAGTATATTTATATCCATTAAACTTTCGGTATTGCAGATTTCTGTTCCATTGTACATTTTGCGTACCGTCGAGTGAGTCAAGTGATTGTGAAATTTTACGTTTACTCAAAATGCTTTTGTGATATTATTGAAGTGCCTCATTAATAAATTCTTAAGAATATTTTAAAGGCGTTTTTCAACCAAAATAGATGTTTTTAATAAAAATTGTCATTTAGAAGTTCCTAACGTGATCTTGCGGTGATGCAAAAATATCGAGAAGCTACTGAAACTTCGTACCGATTGCTGTGGTGATCGCTAACACACTTGTGAATTGGCACACTTTTTAAAGGTTATATAAAGTTAAAAGTACGGAAAAAAACTAGCCGAAAAAACTAATCTAACCTAACTTAACCAATATATTTATATAATTTTTTTTAACATATTAGATTGGGTGAGGTTAGGTTTTGGTGATAGCTTTTTTTTCGTTCGCACTTTTCATAACTTGATATCACTTTTACAAAGTGTGCCTATTCTTACGTGTGTTGATTTATCATGGAACCGCTTGCTAAATACCAGAAGTACGTCGCACCGCTCCCGCTACCCCTGCGTCGTAAACTGGCTCCAGCAGAAATACATGGCACGGCGGGTTGTCGGTATCACGTATGAAATTTATATCGATTCCTTACCGGACCGTCAGCGGGCGGCCTAACTCTTAAAACATTTTTGTGTAATACATATTATACGTTTAGTCGGGGCGTTACTGCTGTAAATTTTGTGGACATTAAAAAATCGGTACAAAATAGTACGAAGAGAAAAAAAAATAACAGAACGAATAAATTTGGATCCTTATGGGAAAATAGAACAATTTAGATAGCGACTAGTACTACGAGTATGTCTATGATTCAGAACAGATCCCTAGTACCCTTGTAAAGGCTGGAAGCCGAAGGACTGAATTACCCGACCCTATTTTACAAACCAGGTCACACGCCGGCAAATTATTTTCATTTGAATGTGTCGGAAGGATCGGTAATTTCTGCACAATCGTGCGTACCCAGGTAATTTTCAAAGGGTAAATTTTCACCTTCCACTTTCAGCTGAGTAACTTTGAATAAGGGTGGTTTAAAATAACTCGCAATTTATAGCACGGTGAATACTTCTGACTTTGTTCCAAGGCATTCATTTAAAAACGTTCGTCATCTCAGGTATTCCGCATTGAATTCTTCTTGAAGAATGCGTCTGTGTTTTAAATGTTTTACTAGAGAAATGTTATTAACTTTCTGAATGAAAGTATGCAAATGTGAAAAATACCAAGATGTACTGAGCAAGAATTTTAATCCGGCTTAAAACTTGTTCTTTGACTAAGGGCAGGGTTTTGAACAAATAACCTAACAATGTTTTAATCTTACATGTTTTTATTAAATTATTTTCAGGAACAGTTAAAAAGCAATAAATTAATTTTCATTCATTTCGTAATTCAAGTCTTGAGCCAGTATACTCCATATTGGTCGGGCCTGTAAAAAAATAATTATATAAATTTACGTAATGTGAAGGTTGTTAAATATTTTATAGAATTAATTTTAACTTCACAAAATGTCACAAACCATGAAAAAGACAAATATATATCTGGATCTGACGGTTTATTTCAAAATAACAATGTTTTTGCTGTGTAACTTAAGTTCAAGAGTATTTGACGTGTTTTTGAATAGCTGAACCATTCACAAAAGTAAACATTTATTTTTTTTATAATAACAAGAAACTAATATTTTATCTTCGCAATAATTGCTCATTACACGTGCACGTGTGGGCTGTCTAATAAATTGAATAGTAAAATTATTAACCCACCAAATAATTTGAATATGAACTTCTAACGTATGATATGTTTTCTTTGACAAAAATTTCAGCACTCTCAAACGAGTTTCCCGAAAAAGAAATCAGACAGTTATTACAGTGTAATGTGGGGGAGGATATACATATTCGTTCAGTAGTGTGACTTGTATGCTAATACAATATATTTATGGAACAACTTTATCTCTTAATTCCCTTAAATAACATTATTTGTAAAAACTTACTAATGTCAAAAATATAATGTACACTATGTCAAAATGTTAATTTAAATAAACTATCTACTTACAAAACTGGCCGTGTTAGGTCTCCCATTCTTCTATAGACACCCGAACCAATGCAGAAACCTCCCAGTTCGTCCATACTATTGCACCTGATCGCCAAGTCATTCGCATCTGTCAGAGCTTCTATGAAGATAGCCGGAGCCTTAACGTGGGAGCAGCCCCCGTAGAGTTCGGACTCGCAGCCCGGCTGCTGCCTACCGCCGTTGGGGTAGAAGTCCACATGGCCCAGGGGAGTCAAGAAGCCGATGGTGCCTCCGGCTACGTGAATAACCTCAACGTAGGTGGCGTCTGTCTTGGCCAGGCGTTTGTTGGGGTGGCTGATGGAAAATAGAGGCAAGGCAGGCTCTACTCCTAGAAACAGGAGATAATGATCGTGAAAAAAACTTTAATTTGTACTAGAACACTCAAAACGTAAAAGATTCTTCAAGAAACCAAGTAAAACCCAAAACAAAACTATTTTCTATTAATATCCAGCAATAAAAGTGGGCAAATATCTTTATTGATTTCTAAGTGCCGGAAAAATCTTAAATCCATGACAATAATGGATTAAACATTTCATGCATCGAACAAAGTATAAAAATTAAATGTTATTTTGACAATTAATTAACACATCCACATGACCTCAGCACAGGTTCTCTTAGTGAGGTGGTCATGACACACTCCATTCACAGTATCACCTCTTCCAACCTACCTTACACTCCACATTATAAAACACCATACAAAGCACGTTTATTATACTTTAAAAAAACTTATTATATAAAATGGTACTTATAACATATAGATATAAATAAATAAACACCATTACATGATACGCATTTGAGAAATTGATCAGCTGGTCGCAATGGTTGACATAATAGCTCAGTGGTTAGAGTGGACCCCGAGAAAAGCGGAAGGTCCCAAGTTTAATACTATTGTTCGTTCATTTAACATTCAAAACAATTACATAAAGAATAATCCCACAACACAAATTATTTCTGAAAAATTTCACTGTACCAAAGTTTATATTCATCATAAACACAAATTTAAAAAAATAAAAATTTCAATTTATTGTTACCATTATTAGCCATCAGTAGCGGTTCATAACCTATCTCAGTGGAAGTTCAATCGAATATTAATAAAGAGAAAAAAAATCCCAACGGTTGGACAAAAACTATCCAGATATTCTCCAGAATGTCGACGAAATCAGAGAATACTGCCTCTAATGAGTGTAATGAATGTTTTTTGCAGCCCAAAAAAATCTCCTAGACAAATGAAAATATCCTATGTTGGTCTATTCCAAATATGTATTTTTCCCTAGGTCTACAGGAATCACATCACTAAAGTGATAAAATTTTATCACAACCGAGCAACGAAATAAAAGTCGGCGATTTATTAAAACGTTTGTAGTTAAAGAACATAATGTCAAAAGTTACAATAACAAAAAATGCTTAAATCACGATTTACGTAAGAAGTGTTCATTTTTATATACTTAACAATGCTAGCAAAATCTAGAAAATAAAGAAATAAAACACGTCTACAGTTATAAACTTTTGTAATGACAACTTAAAGCACGATAGTCACTGAAAAAAAATTTGTTCAATCTTGAAAAATACTATTCCGTACAAATTTGGGATTAGTATAGTCTAGTCGCTGCGCACCGCGGCTGCTAGTAGATTTCCAAGGTCTGCACGTCTCCTGCTGCAGCACCACTAGTATGTTTTGTATAAACTATCTCTTAGGACAAAAAGTCCCATATGTGCGTGAATTCATAACGCATGTAAACGATTCATTCGGAATCGCTCTAGGGCAGTATCAGCTATACGGATGGATGGATTTTGAATGTCACGCTGTTTAGCCGTTTTAGTAGTATGCTTATTTTGCAAGGGGTTTTAAATTGATACAGATATTGTGTTTTTAAATTTTTAAGAAGTATGGTATTCAATAAAAATGCAATAACTTGGACAAATATGAATCAATTTTAATGATTTTTTTAAATTATATAAATAAGGAATGATATTTTACGAATATTATAGTTCTAATTAAAAAAAAACTACACATTTACAACTACAAAATATATTAAAAAATACAAAAATATAAGATTATTTCACTTCAGAATTGTGTTTTTGAAAATGAATCCGAAGATTCACTTTCGATTCGCAATATTTTATTGCGATTTTCAATAATGTCGCTTTCGTTGTCACTGTCTTCATGTATGGGAACAAAGGTCTTGTCGTCCGTAGTGGCGCTATAATCTGATACATACACGCAATAGAACTTACTTCCCACATGGTGATAAATATTGATTCACTTTAGGATGTATTTATTTTATCAGGATAAACAATAAATACATCTATCAACGCACGCGCCAACCGCAATATATCACGCTCAAATTGTACACGTGCTCTCCCGAGGAAAAATCACACTGAAATTTACAGCGCTGTGTCGCAATTTACGTAACTAAAGCTTACAGCGCGATGACACTGGGCCCCACTCTAACGGTTAAAGTATCCTAAAATTATAATAAAAGTTTGTTTTCTGATCTTATCTTTTTCGTAGGAGTTCACTACACAAACGCTATTTAAATAAAACCACCACTGTTCTTATATAATAATTATTGAAGGTTTTTCTATTGTACAACAGAGTTATTTTAAATTAATGTTCATGTCTGAAGTCGGCAATGGCTGACTTGCATGACTGTGAAATTAAAAAAATCTCTCGAAAGTACTTAGTAATCAGATAAAGCATTTCGGTGTTTCATCGCAAGAGTATTCATAGGGGAAGTAGGCTCTTTCATAACTTTACGAACATTCATCTTGGCACACATTCCAAATTACCTTCACATGTTTTATGAACATTATCTTAGGTGCAGACTCATATAAGAGTTCTGGTGGTACCGTGTAGTTCTGCGATAGTATTGTATTACTTTGTTGACTGAATTTTAATATTTGCTTTATTTTCAAATGATCATTCTAATGCAAGAAAAAAGTTTTTCTAATCGGCCCCTATATTAGTTGATTTTACAGTGAAGACATTACTAAAAGAAACTCACTGGGGTTTCTTGTTTAGAGAGAGGAAAAGTTGAAAGTGTGATGGAACAAAATTATCGAAATCTTAAGTAGTCGCTGTTGGAAACTTTGCAAATTTATCGCGTTCTCCCCGTAAGAGGCATACCTTGCTCTATTGACATTCTTGGTTAAACTCAAACTTTAAAACATTAGCTAATCATTGACGAACATAATATCAACAACGATCAACAAAAAAATGAAAAAATAGACGAATACACTCAAAATAAAAAAGATAACGGATGGAACCGTCACTTGAATTCAGATCCTCTAGTCATACGGGGACAGGTGTCTCTACTAAATCAACGCCTACTTACATTCGGTTATTTTTTCAATCTCATACATCCATTTGAGAATTACTAACATTATCATAAACTGTTGCCCATATTTTAAGACTGCCATCTTTCGGTGTGATTGCAAAGTTCTACCTAAATGTTGAAACCTATATTTTGTCTTGGTTATACTTATCCAATTTTATTTATACGAGACAGCTTTGACTTTTCTGCAAGTCTAGAATAAATATTCAATTTACTTGCAATCACGCCAAAAGATAGCAGCCACGAAATATGGTAAATAATTGTTGATGTTATCTTCTTAAAGAATTAAATATTACAATGAGATTTATGAACTTCAATGTGTTAATCATTAAAAAAAATGAATTAAATTCATCTGTTCTTTTTTTTATAAATAATTTCATATAATATATTTAATAATACGGATATAGTTTAAAAGATAATTAAAATAAAAGATATATAAATAAGCTATAGATATCATTTTAATAAATCACAAAGATAAATATATTATTGTTTCATATGTATATGACAGTAACTATGTCTATGTATTATTTCTAATTTAGAAACTGTAAATTCATGGTGGAATTCCATATTAAAATGATTTTTTTGAATTAAAAAACTTTTTTCCAATTATTTATTTTAGACCGGACCGGTTTCTCCTTATCACGGGCATCGGCAGACTGGCACAATGAATACTAAATCTATGGTATATATAGCATCGATGTCGGGAGTGAGATCCCGTTCGAAAATAAATAAGTGGAAAAAGTTACAATGGTTTTTTAATTAAAAAAAAATCGTTTTAATATGTAATTCCACCATGAATTGACAGTTTCAAAATAAAAAAAAATTAATTAAAAGTGCAAACACAGATACACTCAATAAAATAAATTTCAAGTCATAAATAAAAACAATATTCTAAAGCAGGGAACTCACTCCAGGACGCTCATCGTCATTAACATCTTCTCGGCCTTCTATAAAGCGCTTGTACCACTTATAAACACTTTTTTGATACAAAATAGATTTGCCAAACGCCACAGTCAACATTTTAAGTGCGTTGGAGCACTTTATTCTATTTTTAACGCAAAATTTAATACATATTCTTTGATCCATTTTTTTCAAAAGTAAAAAATTGAAGAACACACAAAAACGTGACTAACGCTTCCGGTTGTCAAAAACAAACCACTAATCAAAAATGGCTTATAATGCTAACATATGATAAACATATGTGTACAAACATAAGAAAAAAAATCGATAATCGAATGTACACAGCCCGCGAAAATTCAAAATTCACCTTTTCTTTTGAACACACCATAGATTTAGTTGTGCCAGTCTGTTTTAAGTTACAAAGGTTTTTAATAAAAAAAAATCATTTTTATGTCTATGAAAAATATAAAATATAACTGTGGTATAAATAAACATATTCATAATACACTTAACGCATGAGAGTTGTTTCTTGAATAATAATTGTGATTTGCAGTAGTAGACCAGACTACGTTCGTAAAATTGTAAGTACATTATAATAGGAATGCAACAAACGGATATGAATTAACACAATAAATCAATTTTAGTAATATTTTGAAAAGATTTTTCAACTTTGACAGTAGATATTATTAAAACCTATTAGAAATGTAAGTACTTCTTTTAATTTTTTTTTAAATTATCTTTATAAATATAACCCATACGGGATCGATCGATGTCCGTCTCTCTGGGAAATTCCTGTGCCGAGACAGACATTGATATCTACTATACATCATAAATTGTTTATCAACTGAATATTTTACCAACAGGGCGTAATTTAAAAAAAATGTTGAATCAATTTGTGGTGTCATTTTAAATAAAATTAATGGGAAATATTTAGTTTAACCACTTTTTAATTTATTTTTATATGAATATAGCACAAGAGTCCCAACTGATCCTACCCTTCTGGAACCAGTGAGACTATAACATCCCCAATTGGGGAATGTTGTGAGGCTGAAGGTATTGTGGAGGAGAAGAAGAAGGGGAGAAGAAGGCGGGGAAATACCTGGCTATTCAGATCTGATCACCAAACACGGCTTAAAGCCATTTTAAGTAACGTTTCTATTCTGAATGGTGATCTTTCACCAGGGCGATACTGAGAGTATCTTCCAATCTGGAACGTGTGCAAATATACTAACTATTATGTTTAAGTGAATTAATTGTGAAACAGCACAAATTAATTTTTTTAAATTATTTGCGCACGCCGGGATTTGAACCCGCGACCTTCGGATTCGTAGTCGAGAGCCTTACCCCTCGACCATGGAGGCCCTCAAATATAAATATCAACATGTCTCGGAAGCAAATCTTCACTCATCAGAATGACATTATTATTTTTCTATGATTATTATTTGTCTATTCTTGTCATTATTTCTCAGTATACTTTGTATCCTGATGGGGGAAGCTTTAATTTCTAAACATGTTGATATTTATATATAAAATAGTGTTTTAAACACAATATTTCTTATTTTATGTAATTTTTAAACTTACCAATGATCGTTGCGATCTTCGGTTCTTTAAGTTTCTTCGCACTCAGTCCAGCCACGTGACATCCTAGGCTATACCCCCACAAATGGACATTCTCTGGTGGATGACCGAGCTTGTCCTTCAAATAGGTGATGAATACTGCTACTTCTTTGGCTACCCTGCCTATTTGTAAACGCGACTGGACGTAAGGTAGCATTGAGATGTTGCTCCAGTCGACGACAATAATATTCATATCCGAACGATTGAGATAAACTATAAACAAAATAATAGTGATTACTAAACATTAAATAGTGGTTTAAATAAAACAATTTATGAAACACAATTATTTTTCTATTATTGAAGAAGTGATCGATCAAACAAATCGAGGTTAAATATAACTCCCTTTTCCTGATTTTTATATTGTTAGATTTAACGTTATCTACATAAATATTTTTGATTTGTCAATATTATTCTACATTTTTATTATTATTTTACAGATGCGACTGAAATCTTTTTATTTTCTGTGTTTTTTTTTCATTTATGTTAATATTATTTTCTTCAATGATTAAATATTACAATGAGGTTTTAAAATCTCAATAAAAAGTAATTAATAATTAAAATTTGAATTTTTGATTTGTTTTACTTGATGCTTCTTAGAAACTGGATTATCTGTCTTTTTATGTTCTTTCTTTTTAGTTTCTCCACCAAAATGTTTTTTTTTGTTCTTTCCATTTTAAGGTTTATACAAATCTTAATATTTTTATTTTTATATAGCAGAAAGATTTGTAAAGTTACGTGTTTTCCAAAAAAAGATATAACCATTTTATTCTATCATTGAAGAAAATAATATTTACATAACCAAAATGAAATATGAAACCGGACAAAAGGACAGAAACTAAAAAGATTTCAGTCGCATCTGGGACTCGAACCCAGGTCCTCTGCCTATCCGGTGCAACGCTCAACCGACTTAGCTAATGAGACCAGTTCAATTTGTGTCATCTTCATCGATATCAGATCTCAAATTCAAGAGTTATATCACAATAAGGTTTTTAAATCTCAATAAAAATAATTAGTAATTAAAAAAATATGCATTTTATTATAATTATTTTTTTACAGTCGATTATTTTAATATAAACAATGCTTTTTTTTTAAATATGTAAATGGTGTAAATTATTTATAATAAAGTGTTTCGTTAGTACATTAATAAGAGAACCTGTACTGATGTGCTCACGTGTTATTTTTTTCTTTTGGGAAAGCATTATTGTGATGTGATTACTTTTATGTTGAAGAATATTATGAAATAATATTTAAAAAAAAAAACAAAAAGAATGCCAATAATATAGATGTTAAATGTAAATGATTGATTAAAAAAACATTCTTTCACCTGAGCAGGGACCTAAAAGACAGTATGTATATTTTTCGTTGGAACTTATGAATCGAGACAACTTGTAGGGATCTAACAAAAAAATCTCTACAGATTTCTAGTAATCATTTTTTTTGCGCATATTCGAATGTCAACTATGAAAAAACATGGTAAATTATAAATTTCAATGACTTGTTTTGTCTATTGTTTTATTTGTACGAGTTTCGGTGAGGTGGAAGTAATGTTTGTGCCGAAACCGCTTGGCATATTTACATAAATAAAGTGACGTTCACATATTTACAATTTTTCATCACGAGTCAGTACTCAAAATGGCGCGAAGTGCCCTTTTCTAAATTTGTAATACAAGCAACGTGAACATAATTATTAAACTGTATTATCTTAAATTCCACAGAATACATAATAAGACGTCAAAACAAGGTGCAGTTTGAAAACTAGTGAAGGCCGTTTTGAATGTTTTACCCAAAGTTCCAGTATGCATTTCATATAGAACTTAAAAGCTTGCAGTTTAATAAGTTTTTTTCACTGGAAACCTTATAGATGTTCCTAAATTGAAATTTACATGTAGATAAATCATTTGTGGTATAGCTTGCAGAGGTATTTTTTAATGCGATCCATTAGGTAAATAATTTTAAACAAAAACCATTCAAAATGCTATTTGGACGATATAATAAAACCACTATATAAAAGAATTTATATGAAATAGAAAATCTTAAAGCTATGTTGTGGATAAATGTACATACGTTGGCCTTTTCAGAACAACTTTCAAAAATGGGTTTGGCAATTTTTAGTGACCAGATATTTTTCAATGGTCGGGTACTCTTTGCCCCTTCACTTTCCCTTTCTTATCCCCTTCGCTTACTTCCTCCAACCGCTTCACATTCCTCAGCCTTGAGAATGTCATAGACACAATGGTTACGGTAGCGGAATTCTTATACGGAATACACGAGGAAATGGAGATAGAGGCCCTCGAATAAATTTTATAGCAAAACTGAACGTTTGTTTAATTTTTTTTAAATGAATACCGCGCAAGAGTCGCAACTGCTTCCAAACGTCTGTAGCCAGTGAGACTATGGCATCCCCAATTGGGGAATGTTGTGAGGCTGAAGGTATTGGAGAGGGGAAGGAGAAGTGGAAGAGAAAGGTGGGGAAATACCTGGCTATTCAGATCTAGTCACCAAACACGGCTAAAAGCCATTTTAAGCAACGATTCAATTCTGAATGGTGTTCTTTCACCAGTGCGATACTGAGAGTATCTTCCACTGTGGAACGTGCGCAAATATACTATCTAAAATTTACTTGCGCTCGCTGGGATTTGAATCCGCGACCTTCGGATTCGTAGTCGAGGGCCTTACCCCTCGACCATGGAAGCCGTCTAAATTAAACGAAACTTATATAATTATTAACTAGTAGATGCTTCGACTGGGTTTAAATACTCTTATTTTATTTTACATCAATTGAAAATAGTTTAAAAACAATTTGATATAAATTGTCTTTATTTGACAGTTGTAATGGTATTTTGAGAAACAATAAATAATATTGCTGGAAATAGTTGCAGTGACAATACCGCTCACCCTCCAGAGTTTTGTTTCTTTAGATATCACAACAAATTTTCTGTTTTATAGTTATTATTAGGTATGGCGTCTTACTTAATTAATTTCTAAAATTATCACTAAAACAGCAAGTACGTGCATTTTGTAGATATACCATACTACTAGTTTTATTACATTCCCACAAACACGCACCCATAAAAATATTCAATTAAATTTGTATAAGTTTTTTTTATATGAATACCACAAAAGTGTTCGAACTGTTCCCAACCGTCTGGAACCAGTGCGACTATGGCATCCCCAATTGGAAAATGTGGTGAAGCCGAAGATAGTGGGGAGACGAAGGAGATGTGGAAGAGGAAAGTGGGGACGTAGTCATGACGATAATATGCCAAAAAATGTCTGGTTCATCATCTTAAAAAAGAAAAAATGGCTGTCACTCCTCATTATCATAATAACAGAGCAAAGCAACTAGACAAACTAAATGTACCTAAGTGTAATACTACTTTTGGACATAGAAGCTCTGAATTTTTAGCTGTAAAATTATACAACAAACTCCCACTTCGTATTAAACAAAGTAATTCAATCAATAATAACATTGAGTCCAGCAAAACTTGGCTTAAAGAATTAACAGAAGAAGAAATGAGTAGTATTTTTACAACAACGTCATGGAAGTTATTGAAAATACCCTACCCAAACCTTTAAGTTGAAATATAGAAGTCGGTGAAATCCCCATAATCAAAACCTATATCGCCTCAGCACAGGAACTCCTAGTGAGGAGGACTATGGAAAACAATCTATAATATATGTAAAGAAAACCAAATTACTTAATGTTAGCGCTTTCTTAATTCTGTAATTTCCGCGTTACCGACAGGTTAGTTGGTAGCCCGCTAGATGTCACTACTGACTAAACGGCCGTGACGTTTAACGAGAGCGAAATTTTATTATTGTAGCAATATGCTTTATAATTTTTAACGAGATAAAAACACCTGAAATAGAGGCTTTAAATGTTGTTTCTTTTGTTTATTGCAGGTGAGTGAATATTTTGATAATCTTAAATTTCTTATTTTGTTATTCTTAAAATTGTAAATACCTATTATGAATAAAAGTATTTTGTTTATTGCGGAGAACCGCAATTAAGTCTTATTTGAACCAAGTGTGAAACACCATTATATATATATATATATACATATGTGTGTATTTTTTAAATTTATACTTTACCTTAAAATGTCAAAATTAAATAGAAATTAAATGTGATGTGCTAGATTGGTAGTCGTACTAAAACATAGATTAAAAATCTCGGTACCTTCGGTCAATTGAATATTGTAATTTTTGTAGGCATCGTGGGACCATCCATGTATTAAAAACAGGGTTTGTTTGCTGGGATCAAAGTTCGTGTCTTTCATGTTCGTCGTAACACCGAGCATTTGGTGGAAATCTCGGTTTTTCCTGGAATACATATAAAATGTTCTCAAATATCAGCCGATATGTAATGTTTAAAAGAAAACTGATTATTTAAATAAATAAATTGTGTAATATCAATGGATAAATTTATTTTGAACCACCATAATATACTATATACGAGTATAATAATCTTGACCGGTTTCGGAAATACCCTTCCTTGGTCGGGAATATATTAATTCTAAACTACGATAAAAAATAAGTATAGATGTACACGAATAAGAAATAAAATTTTGTTACATAGTTTGGTTTAAAAAGTTTGCCTTTATATGTGAGATGTCACATATAAAGGCTAACCTTACACTTCACAAAAACATTTTGGAAATTTTTTTACTCCATAAAATTAACATGCATTCTAACAAGAGGGAAAAAATCGTAGATAATTGATCCATTAGTTTATCCTTACAACAGGTATCTGCCTAATTTTGACTGAGCCATAATGTACTAACACCTGTATTGCAGCTTATTCTCGACGCAGGTGAATCCATATTATAAATCCATTATGCATATATCGCAGTATACATTTGCTTAATTCTGTTCAAATAGTTTTGCTTGTATCAAAATGTATTCAAATATAATTATGAAAGCACTTACACAAAAGAGTCACACGCATCATTTCAATTTGGGAAGGGGGTATAGGTACCAGCACACCACGAACCATTTATTGGACAACCAAAACCTCTGCCACAGATCACCTCAGGTGATTCGCCACGTTTGGTGACTTAGCAGGAGTGCCCGGATTCATGGGGTGAGGTTTTGTCCAGATCTTGGCGGCGGGTGCGTCTTCCCGCCAGCTGCGTGGTGGGGCGAATCGGCTGATTTGGGGAGACCCTTTGAACGCTCGACCCGAACTCCCTCGACCTATCGCGTTGCAATGCAATGGGATGGATTGATTTATACGTACGCCACTCCTTGATACACTAACCCCCGCCCCACCCCCCTCATACCTTTTTCCTTCGCAGAACTTAAAAAAAAACTCCACTCGGCATCCCCAAAGATGTCATAGGACCTGAGGGAAATGATCTTCCTCGGGACCTTCTATGTGGATCTAATCTTTAAAAAAAAATCGTCCACCCTTAGTAATGCAAATCGGATATACGCACGGCGGTGCTCCGCCTTTGTTTATACCCAAACACCAAATGCATAACTTTCATTGGATCCACCTCTTTGATAATCCGTCCAGTTTTATTATATAATATCAACAGTCGGCAAGCTTCAGTGCCACATCTATCTTTGTTTCCATTATCCGTGGATGAGACCATGAACCCCCCATTTAAATCGATTGGATGTTATTTTTTAATATGAACATGGTACCTACCTTGTGAATAACCTAAAACCGACGCCTGATGACAGATCGCCAATGTAATACGGTGAAATTTCCTTCTGGTGTTCTCCCAGCGAGATATTTTGCATTTCTCCTCTTCCATCTGGCAACATCATCCACTCCCTCTTCCCTGCAGCGTCATCGATCATCCGGAACAATGCGCTCCCGCTGCCCGTCAATCCATGCGAATACGTAGCTGAAACTATCCGGAATATGAAACCATTTGTGACCCATCATTGTTTGACGATTCGAATTAGTGATGTGAGTAATCGATACTCTTTGATAAATTGATACGTTCGCTTTTGAAATACACACTTGGGTTCACGAACATTAAAAAAAATACTACCAATAAAACTCTTCTTTTGCGACGAATTTAACAATATCAATAATAATGAAATGTTAATCTGCTGCCAGGTAAGTTTGTTTCTACATTATAAAATAGAGCGGAAGAAGAAATATTTTTACAGCGCCCTTGAGTTGATTTTTCATAAAAAAGGCGATACAGAAATTATCCATTCTATTTACAATTTTTTTTTACGATCCATCTCGATAACATCGATCCATCTGTAACCACTCGAGTCTTCTTGGGAGATATTTCTCCCAGAAAACAAATAGCAGTAGTCTTTTGGGGAGATATTTCTCCCAGCCCGTAACAGAATTTTGTACTATAGTAATATATATGATTTAGACTGTGTTAGAAAGAAAAAAAATACGTTTGAAATGGCCATTTAATAATTTACCATGCGTGTTTAAGAAAAATTATCATTTATTCTCAGAAAGACTCGAGGGGTTAACAAGTAATTCGAAGTTTGACTTCTTCTAAGACGATTTTTACGTACTCTAGTAGATTATTTCAATCGTCGGTTAATTTTTTAAAACGTATCGATTATTCGAACTACCAATTAGTACTTGTATAGAGTGTAGCGTTTGTTAATGCTGTAGGTACTTCGTTATTATGTCCACCACTAGTTCAAATAGAGTATTTAGAATATGTTCATATGAACATCTAAAAAAATATAGCATTTCTGATAAAATTTTCTATTTGTTATGTTTTCAGGAGTTGATTGGGGCAAGGGTTATAAGAAACTCAATTCCGATAAAATGACTTTTCACATATATTCATTTAATGGATATCTTCAAATTTTTGTGTCATTATTGAAAGTGGATATTTTTTATAATTCAAATTACAATACTACACTTCTCTTTCAAGCAATTATTGTGTAGAGAAGCGGAGTGGACATATTGCGATTAATTGTTTACCTAAAAACGTTTCTTCAAAATGTTACAAAAAGATGATGCTTGAAAGTTGGTTGTTTACATAATGGAAAAAAAGAAAAGACGTAGTGAGAAGTTTTTTTTTAATTAGAAGTTAATATATACATAACACAATTTGTAAGTACTACGTTTTGAAGGTATAACGGTTTTTTTTGTTATTTCGTCCAAATAATGCTGTTGAACAATTTTTAGTGTTATGGCGAACGAAAATAAAGTTACTAATATTTAATTACACACGCAATACATTTTCTAAATTCAACCAAAACCCACACAAGTAAAACTATCGTTTTTTTTCACAAAGGTGAAAAATCAGAGAAATTTCATTTCAAGTATTTTTCAAAGAAATGTGGAATTGATAATAATGACAGTATTTAAAAAGGTTTCGATAGTATAATTAATACCGGATGAACATAATTTTTTTGTTGTTGTTTTCTTCGCCTTTTTCTATTTCATGTTCTTTGTAAATTATTGATAGGTAATATCACACATGAATTAATTAAAAGTGTTACTCACCTTGTATGATAATAGATATCCAAATAACGAATAAAGAATTCGTCATATTTTGTCGGTTCTTTGAGAGAGTCTTAAACACTATAAAAATTATATAAATAATCTGGTTTTTATATATGTAAATGCCTGCTTCTTGTAAATAAGATAAAAAACATAATGCAAAACATTTATCATTTTCTAAGAGCAAAGAGATCCCAGAGAATATTTATGAAAACATGTTTTGAGAGCAAGGTTTGTTTATATTATTAAATTATTTGCAACGCGATCTTTACTCAAGTGATTTTAAAATGAGTCTACTGCTGTGTTTCCAAGAATTTTATACATAATTTTTCGATGGAATGATTAGAAAAGACTTTTTGATGTCTTAAAATCTGCTCAAATTGAATTCTTCTAAGACTCAGTTTCTATAGGGAGTAACAAACAAACGCCAAAATTTCATAGGCAATTCACCAATTTCTGTTTCAGAGAGCGACAAAATTTCAAAAACATTACTCAAACTTCTTTGTGTTAATTTGGATTCGAACCTTTCTAATCAACTTTTTTTCTACCGAGACTCGAACTCAGAACCTCTACTCTACCATGCTCGTACTTTCCTTGTACATTAATAATATTCATTTTCAAATATTTCCCATACATTGGCTGCCATCTCTGTATGAAAGTGCAAAGTTCTATACGAGCTTATTGCACTCATGGATGGTGTTTTGAATATAACTATTTATTTTTATCTGTACAAGGCTTTTTTTTTTCATTTTTATAAGTCATTCAAATGGGATTAACTTAATGAACCTTTACGCTTCATTGAAAAAAAATATTTTAGAGAATAATACAATAAGATACGTCACTCCCAGATAGAATAAAGGTTCCGGGTTCTCGGGTCTCGGTCGCCACAATATTTTATTCTCAATTTTGGAGGCGGATATAGGTAACCCCGCCCCGGGAACCATTAATTGAATAACCAGCACCTCTGACATAGATCACCCTAAGTGGTTTGCTACAGTTAGTGACTTAGCAGTGATGTCTGGGTTCATAAAGGAAGGTCTCTCCAAGTTTTGGCGGCGGATGCGTCTGCCCACCGATTGCGCTATGGGCCGGATCGGGAGAGGCAGGTTGAAGGATACCCCTTAAGGCTCAGCAAAACAGAATTTCTATGGATATATTACAAATATCCCTTAAAAACTGGAGGTTTCATGCACTTAAAAATTTATTTTTTTTCATCAGTCAACGTACTGAAAATGTAATTATATGAAATTCCCTCGCTAGAAAAAAATCACAAAATATTCTTCGAAAATTAAAAAAAACGGGTGTTTGTTCTGTTATTTAAAGTGTTATAGGTTTGAAAAAATCATAGTATTTCTTTAAATGCTACTTAAGACATCCGTTTTGAGATTTTTGATCTGTCTTAAATGTGTAATATAATATTTAAAATAATATTTTTTGAATTGTCACTTACGCCCGTTTATTCTAAACGCTCTTCACATTGGCGCGCCCTTTCAATCTTTCGAATGATCATATCTGCCATTCAACAGCGGTCAGTCGAGATTCAGAACCGATAACAGACCTCTCGCCTAAATCTTAATTCTCGAGAGATCAATACGGAGCCTTAATCTCTCCATCCGTACTCTTAAGCTATCGTCTTGCACCGCAGTAAGAGGGATGGATTAACACGTCCATCACTCCTAGATACGCTGACCCCAAGATTCCTAACCACCCCTCATACCTTTTTCCTTTTTCGAACTTCTTCTCCTTTTTTCCTTAAAAAGACCCTCCACACAGCATTCCTAAAGATGATATAGACCCTGAGGGAAATTATTATCCCCAGGGGCTCCTGTATGTAAAAAACAACTTTTTTTTGTCTTTTTCGTTTTTTATATTCTCATTGAAATTTTAAGATTAGAAAAAGATCAGAACAAACCTTTTTCAGTTGTGTTTTATATACCATTGTCAAAAACACAAGTCAATGGACAAAGTACTTGCTTCGAGACAAAAACTTAAGGTTTCCATAACTCACAAATGCTGGATGATCACAGAGGTGAATGAGATTTTTTCAATATTGGCAGCGACCAACAGCAATTTAGATTTCGCGCGATGAATTTTTTCCATATAATATCTGTACACTGGCACATTTATTGTACGTATTGCGGAATACACATATAATGTTTTAACCCTAGAATGGAAGCGAGGAATAAAATTTATTCCATCTAACTCCAAACAAATTTTTCACCGAATTGCCGAACAATCGCACCGGCTTTTTCGAGATATGATTTCCTTGAATTCTTTCCTCAGCAATGCGTTTTTCTTCATTGTTGCAGGCTGCACCCTTTTCTCTTAGGTAAGTTTAACAATTTTTTTTACAACAAAAATTTTACGTCTCTTTGTAGGGTGGGAACTATTGAATGAAATTTACTGATCGCTTCTCAGACATAATAGACGACCGAATTGCGCATTTAAAAAAAAATTAAGCCATAATTGTGTTCGCAATATTTATTACCCTAAACGACTAAGATTAATCAAATATAGGAGAAAAACGCCCATTGTGAAATGGGAGTAAAATATGCTTCTCCTTCCATTAACGGGTTGAGGAAAAACTCTTTCATTCTAGGATTAATTGTGGCTTCGTTCTTTATCTATGACCTTTATTAGTCACAATAAAACACGGTTTCAAAAAATGTTGGAACGAACCTAATAATTCTAGTAGCCTGATTTATAAACATCTTTCCTTTAAAACGTTTTAAACTACGCACGTCTAGACAACGCAAACATGTCACGGAGACAGGCCTACTGTGTACTAACGAGTATTTATACAAAATGTAATCAAGATAAATAGAGATGAACAAAAACAACATTAACTTCGTAGTTTATTCACTTTTAAACTAATATATGTATTCTTCCTTTCCATATAATATAATTCCACCGAAATATATACTAGAAGATGAAACGGTTCATTGGTTTTCGATTAAAGTAATTTTTACAGCAAAAATATGATATTATATGTTAAATTTGTTATTTGTTTTCTTAGATACATATTAGCAAATGAAGATCTCTCTTCAATAATTGACTTTCGTTCAGATTATTTATTTAATTAAAACATTAACGCCTTTTGGCTTTTACATAGTACAACTTAAAGTATAAGACATTGACTATAATATTGGATATGAGAAAATGTGTACACAATAAAGAACCCTTATGAGCGTGTAAAACAACAAAGGATAGAAATATAGAAGTTTGTTGAAATCGTATCAAATAGTTTCATTTTTACCTGAGATTACTAACTAACTACCTAACGTTTTCACCGCAGGGGTAGGAGGATGGGACGGACCGTCAAGCAACTCTATCTTGGCACACACTTCTTGCTTCCTTCATATTCACACAACGTCTGATATTTTCTCAACATTTTTCACATGATCATACATGGTTTTACCATACATTCGCCTCAGAGATCTCATTTCTACAGCATTTAGTCTACTTTCATATTTCCTCTGCTAGTTCTATGCCTCACTGCCGTACATCGGGGTTGGTATTAGCACTCCATTGTGAACTGCTAGCTTCACTTCTTTAAGTTAAGAACTTGTGTAAATAACGAAGCAAAACAGGAAAATCTGTTTAGGTATTAATTACATTATTAGAATAATAAAAAATAAAATTATGTATACATAACTGAGTTCAAAATAAAATTGAAGTATGTATATAATAATAAAGATATATTTTAATTAGAGAAGATATCTACATATTATAAGAAATTAATTTAATTTCCCATAAAGAGCCCCCCATGTGCGTGTAAAGTAACAAATATTTACTTTAAGAATATCTGCAATAAAGCGAGGATAAGCGTCTATTGTGGATATAAACAACTTTGAACTGATGAAAAGTTACTAAAATAAAATAAAGTTGATTATATTTTAAGTTGGAACGGTTCATAAGATTAGTGTACTTGATAAATTTAATTACTGAATACGTCATTATATTGTATAATCCAGATATGTGTAGAATATTTTTGTCGATTTAATAAATAATAAAATTTACTGAAAAATATTCATGTCAATAAGAATATCAGCCGTAAATAAGTGAGTTGTTGAGTTTGATATTTTTTTTTTATAAAACCAATATAACTTTATAAAATACTATTTGCTTTGTATATGTTTGTTTGCCAAGAGATAAAATAATATCAAATCTAAACAATATTGTATCCACATTGAAATAATCTTTGTGGCTTTTTTGTTATTTTCAATATTTATACATTTTTTTTTTTTTTTACATGAATACCGCACAAGAGTCCCAACTGCTCCCAACCGTCTGGAGCCAGTGAAACTATGGCATCCCCAATAGGGAAATGTTGTGAGGCTGAAGGTATAGGGGAGGGGAAGAAGAAGGTGGGGAAATGCCTGGCTATTCAGATCTGGTCACCAAACACGGCTAAAAGCCATTTCAAGCAACGTTTCAATTCTGAATGGTGCTCTTTCACCAGGGCGATACTGAGTCTATCTTCCACTCTGGAACGTGCACAAATATACTACACATTATTTTTTAATTAATTAATTGTGAAACAGCACAAATTAATTAAATAAAAATTAGTTGCGCACGCCGGGATTTGAACCCGCGACCTTCCGATTCGTAGTCGAGAGCCTTACCCCTCGACCATGGAGGCCATACATATTCTTATGTTTGGATAATATGCAATGGATTTAGAATATAGTTCAATCCCGCTTCCAAATTATTTATTTTAAAACTTTTATGATATGATCCTTCCCAAAATAAGATGAATTATTTCTGTTATATTACGATATATGATTACCAAAAATATAACATTTTTGATGACGAATTGTTGAAGGTTCAAATTTAAAAACTTCTCCCCTTAATGACATGTTTTTTTATTGCTGGAATACTACACCGTAGCACCTACCTTATGCAAAATTTGGGGAGTTCTTTTAATTGACAAGACAGAACTAATAATTAGCTGAAAAATTGGTATTTACTCTTAGTATCGCCCTAGTTAAAGACCACCATTTGAAATGGCTGGAGTAATGTTTATTTTTTAATAACATATATATACACCAACCCTTATTTTACCCATCTCTTACCCTCCTCACTCCCTTCAGCCACACAACATACCCCAAATGGAAATTCCATTATGCGGTTTTGACAAAAAAGTAACTTAATTCATTAAATAATTATTATATTCAACCAAGTTCAAAGAAACATCGGTTATTTCAACGTTAGTAGTTTTCCAAGCACGAACATGCTGTGCTGCGTTATGTTATTTTTTTACCTAGTAAAATCATCATTTTTTGGTATCCCGAGACGCGTTGCTTACACGATGTTTTACACCCAATTACACGTTTGGTGCTATGTCTCATAATATGTATGACGTGCCAAACCTTCTATACCTTTATTATATAATTCCAGCATACAAAAATTTCTTGAATCACTCATAAAAAATCTCATTTCATTTCATGTTGTTCATTTCAGGATCGTCACGAAGTCAACAAATTTCACGAAATGATTTTAATGAAACTGATTTTTTTTAATATAGGCATACCTACATAATGTCAGTGTAATCACAATGTAATAATTATTCCATCAATTTCATAAAGAATAAGAAAACAATTAGTTCGGGTACAAAGAAACGCCCATTAGCTGTTCATCTCTGCAGTGGGCTGGTATTATATATAAGAGTGCAGTCTCATTTTTATCTGTGTTGTTATTCGACCAAACTGCAAATATACTTTAATAAATGAGTTGAACGAGAATGAGTCGGTACACTAGTTTTAAAAAATAATAATTAAAATCGTCTTTAGCCTATGGTGAGTTGTAACGTAAATTATTGTTACTATCGAATATGTATATATTTATCCATGAAGATGGAACGGTGATTCCGAAACCGGTAAGAAAAACGTTAAAATAAAGTGGTGTTATTATAAGTGAATTTATTTTATTTTAAATTGAACAATCGTACAAAAATTGTGTATAGCTAATACTTTGTGGTTGCGTATTCCTGATATATACATTTATCCCCGGAGAAGGAACGGTGATTCCAAAACTCGTAGGAAAAATATTTGCATAAAGTGGTGTTATAGTCAAGTTTTTTTAAAATTTTTTATTATAGTTATTAATTTTTAACGCTCTTTTTTTTACATTAATACCGCACAAGAGTCTCAACTGCTCCCAACCATCTGGAGCCAGTGAGACTATGGCATCCCCAATTGGGGAATGTTGTGAGGCTGAAGGTATTGGGGAGGGGAAGGAGAAGGGGTAGAGGAAGGTGAGGAAATACCTGGATATTCAGATCTGGTCACCAAACACGGCTAAAGCCATTTCAAGCAACGTTTCAATTCTGAATGGTGGTCTTTCACCAGGGCAATACTGAAATTATCTTCCACTCTGGAACGTGCGCAAATATACTACATGTTAATTTTTATGCTAATTAATTGTGAAACAGCACAAATTAATTAAATAAAATTTACTTGCGCACGCCGGGATTTGAACCCGCGACCTTCGGATTCGTAGTTGAGAGCCTTACCTCTCGACCATGGAGGCCGTCAAGGCCGGCTCTATTATTGGGCAGTAAATTTACTTACTTCAATTACATATTATGAAGGTTATAATATTCCTAACCCTTTCCGACCGTATGTATATTTAATAATACGTAGATTTTCAGTTTTTCTTTTCTCCCGATCCGAGCAAATTAAAAAATTGTGATTTTCGTTTTCCAATTCCTGGTGGTACTGGTTTTAGTTTGTTGTTACTTCAACTACTGTTACTTATTATTAATATTCTACTTGTTGTCCATAAATTTACTTACTTCAATTCCATATCATGATGGTTTTAATATACTTAAACCTTTTGGATGGTGCGCATGTTTGAAAATGGGTAGATTTTTCAAAAAATTTCCTCCTTATCTAGAGAAAATTTAAAAGAAAATGCGTGTTTCGTTTTCCAATTGCTTGTAAAACTGGCTTTGCATGCTATTTTTACGTTGTATGTTAGCTACTCATTCAAGCAGTAGCAATGTTTATATTTTTGGCTGCTACCTTTTTATGACTACAAGATTCTACCCAAATACATGGGAATTAATTGATGATGATTTTAACGGTTCTTAGAAATTAAAATATGATACTGATAAGAATGACGGAACAGATCGGGGTAACCGGGTAGCTCAGTGGATTAGAGACCAATGTCCCCGATAGATCATGAGGTTTTAGGTTCAAGTCCCAGCTGTATCATTATATTTTTATCATCTGTGTCGTTCAGTTTCATGTTTCATTTTGAGAGTTGTTAAAATTGTCTTCAAAGATTAAAAATATTCTTTAATTTTTTAATTTTTATGTTTTAATTAAAAAACTTTTTTTAAATAGTGTGTGATTTGTATTTTTAAGTGAAACACCCCCCTAGAGACCTAACTTTCTTTCAAGTGAACGCAGTCTTAACGTCTAAAGTTTTGAAAAAAAAAACTACTTGGCATCAAATATCTTTTACCACTGCCAGTTTTAATTCGGGTCTGGAAGGGGTTAAGTAGGTACATTTGCCGTTGAATAAATATGTTTTAACAATGGTTCATGACTTATTTTGTGTATTACCAATGTTTTCTTACGACTCAATTAAACGACGACTCATTTAAGAGCCGACACTTATTAAGAGCCGGTCGTGGCTCCGACGACTCCCAGCTCATACGACTCCCAGCTTCTACGACTACCAGCTCCCAGCGTACAGGTGTGGGTACATAATGTCCAGATGCCAGATTGTTAGGCGCCCTCCACGTACTGTGCAGTGCCTACACATGTGTAAATGAGGTAAATATTCTTATCTCTACACACGAATGTAACCTAGACGACAAAGGACATGCTTTAAAATGCATCATAGCGCCAAATATTAATTGAAAGTCCCACAGTCGTGGACGTAATTTAGCCTCGTAGAAATTAGACAAGTAAAAAATGATTTTATGTAAATAAATTAGATCAAGGCCCTTACTTAAAGATGCATCATGGTAGAAATGTTTGAGAATACTCTCGAACGTCTGATATATATTTATCTTTGTAAATAAATAAACAATATCTCTTAAGTAATTCCAAGGTTTGTGAAAAAGACGCACAGTTCAATTGAGCCGTGGTACGGTTTACCAGGAGCCGTACGCTTGGGGCTCATCAAAATGAGCCGCCACAAATGAACGGCTCATTCATGAACCATCGCTACACCCTATTATGTTTTTTTTTATTTCTTCTCGACATTATGAAAAAGATTTCAAATATTTATTTAGGATGTTCAACATTTTTAATTCTTTTGTAAACATGCCCAGGACGATCAGAAAAGGGTAATATTTATGATTTGAATTTGATAAATGCTAAACCTATGTAAATTTTACAAAATTGTATTAAATATTTTTTCTCTTTAAAAACATTATCTTTATCATGATGCGTAATAATATTATCATTAATTCGAATTAATAAATAATCCCTCCCCAAAGCCCATCTCCCCCTTAAAGCAAACTAATCTGGTAATAATAAATATTTGAGATGTCACATTTAATGAATTTCATTGTTTTTGTTTGAACAGTAAATCTCTTCATTCAAAAAATAATTTCGTTGGTAGACAGATATTATTTGTTAGGAAATAAAAAAACAAGTAACTCTCGAAAAGAAGATGTCAAAAAACTGATGAAGATGGACAGCATATCATAGAAAATAATATTGTTTTATATACTGTAATACAGCACGTTGTTTATTTGGTGAAGATTTGATGAGATTTCGATTAAAAATAGAATTTCATAAAGTGATATTTCAACGAGGTGTCACTGGGGTGATTTTATATTCATTGTGACAGTATTTATATAAAAAATGTTTTTATTATTTCATATCTTTATCTGTTGCGCTGATATTAAGTTAATTTAAGTTTCGATAAATACAAAATATTTATGATAAATTAATGAGGTACCTACGTAACCGGTACAGTGTATTTACTTTGGTATTACACTGACAGAATTTTAATGTACATTTAACATGATTCAACTCTGTCTGTACATTATACAGTTGAATCATGTTAAAGAGATTCTTGCTTGTGTAGTGGTGTACTGTATCATTGGACTTCTACGGGGTAAGGGGGGGACTGTGTGCGAGTGTTATGAACTATTTAGAACCAAGAATAAGCAAGAACCTCTTTCAAATGATTCACCTGTGCTTTGAATTTTATAACCTTGCTTTTAAGGAACATAAATAAAAATAAATTAAATATTTCGTATTTTTTTATTCACCGATAAATTGTTAATCTTTAAGTGTTTGTTAATAAATTAATAATCTTTTAATATTATATTTAATAATAATTAAAACTTAAATGGATCTTTTCTCCTGGATCCTTTGGCATATGGAGACTCGCTATTTGTAGACAAGTAATAAACACCTTCCTTCCTGTAAAAATATAAATCGGTATTGTTTATTGTATTTCATACAACATAAAAATCCAAATATTGATTAATTAGAATGTTTTTAAGAACAGAAGAATGATTTTCTCATTGCCAGACTTTTTCGTTTTTTTTTACCGTTTGAGACATCTTTGTTTTATTTAACAAAGTACTAAGCAAAGCTTCAAACCTTACTTTTATATACTAATAATATGACCAAACCTTCCGGTTATTTTTCAAAGGTGACATGCAAAAAATAAACTGTATTTTTTTGTAAATACAACATCTAAATTCTTAATTTAACAAAGACGTATTAATTACTTTGGAAGTTGAGTGACGTTCAAATGTTTTAACTTCAAGTAATTGTCTTACATATCACATTACATACGACGCCTTCAATTAATAAATTAAAGGTAAATTACAACTCACCCATCGTTAATATCGAATCCCCCCATGTTGAGAGTTTCCCCTGTAGGTTTGCAACACCCAGCAGCAATATTGTCATAGCTTTCACAGCGCGATGCGACAAAATTCACGTCGAGGAATATAGACTCGGCAAAGAACCTGTGAGCTCGATTATGCGCGCAGAAACCTATAAAAATATACTCTTTACTCCTCTGTTCTCCTGACTCCTTTTGATTACTCTGGTACTGTGTGAAATATTTTATTTCGTTATGTATAGTGTGAAGTTTATCTAGGAGACCTACGTACATTTAATGGGCTTTATGTGCAGGCAACAAAAGAGGAAAGATAGATTTTTGTGTTTCATTTCTAAAAAATATGATAAAGCAGAACTATTCTTGGATCGTGTCCTAGTGGTTAAAAGTTCAATAAAATAACGAACTCCAAATGGTGTAAAAAATTGATTGAGAAGCAATACATGTTTTAAATTTTATTTTAATTTCACGTGACGCTATGACATTCACCATAAATAAGCACATAATTAAAATTTCTTATTCACTCCACAATAAACATGCCACCTCTAAAATGAAATGTTAGTATAGTGGTGTTATCCTCAGAACAAACTTATATTTAATAAGTACAATGATGCAATCATTCACAGGTCATTCAAAATGCTTTGTTTTGTATTACACGTAAGTAAAGTGTTCGGGAACCCGCGAACAATCAAAATGTTGTATTTTTCACTAGTAAAAGGTCCACTGGAATATGGCTCACCAATTTGGACATACAACTAAACAACTCTAACATTTTTCCACCACATTTAATGTAGCATCTTGACAATGATATAAATTGTCAATGCGCATACATATAGCATCACTTCTGTATGTAAATCACTACTTCTCACACATTTAAACACACTCGCACATGCACACACACTTATACAGTAAACATGACCTCCTGTAAATACTCAATCTATAAATAAGGCATTACAAGGAAACATCATAGGAACCCACTATGTAATTTAAATTTCTGCGAAATGTATCGCACTGTAACCAATATACTGTTTTGTATCCATAATAATAATTTTTTTAATCAAAACGGGTATTTCTTTGTTTATTGCGTTTCTGATAGTATTACCTCTATAGTCCGTTCCACAGCCAGGTTGGCTGGACCCGCCATTAGGATAGAAGTCCACATGTCCGATGGGCTTGGCAAAGCCCAGGTATCCCCCGCACGTGTGGATCACCTCAACGTACATCGCGTCGTGCTTGTCCAAACGCGCATCTTTGTTTCCTTCGGTGAATAGAGGTAGCGCGGGATCCAGACCTTCAAGTGAAAATAAATATATTCCACATAAACACTGCAGTATTTTTTCTGATCTTAACTTCTGAACAATTAATGGTAATAAAAAAGATCAGTACAATTTTTTCCGAAAACTGAAATTAGTATAAATCATGCCATAAACCTTAATAAATAAATTATGTATCATAACGACCGAAGAGATATTATAACATAAAAAATACAGACTCTTTTAATAAGTTTAGCACTTTTTTTAGATTTCGTATAAAATAACAGTTTCTTTCAACGTTATTAGATTTGTTCAAGAAATGTGAGAAATTACGGGTTCGAATATGTAATGGTCTAACCATCATCATTTTCTTTTAATAGAACCCTGGAAAATATTTTTTTTTATATGCATAACTTTCATGCTAGAAAAGCTTAAGGGAGCGACATCTATCGACTTGTGGAGAGTTTGATTACAGTGAATTATAATCCAATAATTTTGATTCATAAAACTCGTTGCAACATAAAACCACGAGATGGCAGTGAGAAGAAGGTGTTCCCTCTTATAAATAAACATCACAGGATTGGGTGAAATCAACGAAAAGTTACCAATCAAACGAGCGTTCTACATAAACAACAATTAGTGGTGACAGGACAAAGGAAATATTAATTATTTATGTGAATCGAAAGGGTTCAGATCAACGGCCTATAATATAAACATTTCACTAGCGGTCGAACAGGACGAGAAGAGGTCGTGAACTTTAAAGGAAACAATGGGAAATGCAGAGATGAATAACCATTGAAAATGGAAGTAGAAAGTAAAAATAATATGCAAAATGTTAATTACAAATAAAAAAACTACAAAGAAATGATTTATCTTGCACGGGGAAAGGCGTGGTTGCATTAGAATTTAGACAGAAAGACGTGTCATGTAAGGCTAAGCGGAAAAACAACGAATTAGAGAAAATAATTCAGAGAACAATAGCTTCAGCAGATGAAAAAGGGAAGAAACAAGAATTATACAGTATGGAAACTTCGGTAAACTTAAGAGGCGATTTAGGCGAGACTAATGTGAAATAGAAGTACAATTTTCTAATTTCAGGAACGTAGATAATTACAAGGGAGTGAAACTAGGCTGATTTTAGGTGATAAAAGGTATTAATTGAGTAGATTCGGGACATCAGATATTATGAAAATGTAGATGAGAAACGTATCAATCAATTATAAAATTTAAACTGAAGGAATTCAATAGAAATATTGAGATATATGGACTACTACTTTGAATATAGTTCGATACATTTAGGTAAAATTTTGAGGTTGTCAATGACTAATGTAAACAAGGCGACAAGAATTGTTTATCCAAGCGATCAGATGAACATGAAACTCGGGCAATAAAGAGATAAACGAACAATTAAAAATATACAGGGAAGATAGGAATATTTATTTAAGGAAAAGTAATAAAAAATAATGGGTTTTCGATTGACTCTGATTTATATCGGTTTTTTACAAAAGTAATGATTATTACCCATAGTAAACAATAATCTAATGTGATATTGAGTTAGAGTGGAATGGAGAAAGGGGAGTGGCCAGGAAAGAAGTGAACGAACTCATATCTACCAGGTTGGGGTAGGTAAATCGCAGGTAAAAACGCCAATAAATTAATACATAAAATTATTAAAGGTGGTGAAAAATCAATTAAGGATGATATCAATCGACCCGGATGAAAGTATAAGCAGACGATAGGTACATGCAAAAGGTGTAATACAGCTAGACCAGGAAGAAGCAGTGCAACACATTGAAAAAATCATTCTGGAAAGGTATATTTATTAACTCAGGCAGGTGAGGTGGGGAAGAAATTATAAAGTGTTTACACCAATATTAGGATCAATTGAGAATTGCACGAAAATATGCGTTAATCGAATATTCACATGTTAGATCAGAAAAAAACCATGTTACCATCGGAAAATTCATAAATAAAAAGATATCGTATATCAAGATAACCAGGGACTAAGGGAATTTCTAAAATTGAACGATGTGAAGAAGGCGCTTCTTTAAATAAAATTCAATAATGACATGGTGGCTATGATTACGAGATACCCGAGTTCATAGGCGACCAAAGAATAAGCGATAGATAATATTTTCAGAAAAAAAAAAAACATGAATCGAAATTTCCAATTCTATAATAAGGAACAGCAGGGCGATCTAGAGGAATGAACTAACTTCGATCCTGGCCGGAGTGAGGAAAAGTGATGGATTCAGAGGCGGGCCAGATTTTATCTAAATATTTACATTGAAGAATTACAGTCGAAATTAGTATTACTTACATATAGGTTTACGAGTTAATAGAGAACATAATTTAATGTAGGTATGGAATGGAGTTAAATACTTTTGATTCTAAGCTAGGTATATAAGGCAATGTAATGAGGGAATATGGGATTAGTCGCGAAGTACGCCGGGCGAGGAAATAATTAAATTACGTGCTGACCGATATTAAGTAATTGTTTTGTTTTTGGACTTAGGAAGTTTCATTTTGATTTGTTTCTTACAATTAAATAAAGTTTTAAATAAATTCTTTTGAATAGTTGTTGAATTGATTCAACAATAGTTTGATTTAATTCAATAATAGTTTGATAAATATTGAAGTTTCTAAAATTCATTATAATTAAGTTGATACTAAAAATTACTTCTGTGAATTAATTAAAATTGGTGGTTTTAAGTGAAATTATAATAATCGAAAGTGTTTATAAATAAAGTGTTTGAATCGAAGTCTTCTAAAATTCATTATATTTAAGTGAAGTGATATAAAAAAGTGACCCAGTAAATAAAGTGTTTTGTGTTCGAATTAATATTGTATTAAAATAAATTCTCTTGTTGATCTAATACAATAATAGTTTCATAAATAGTGAAATTTCCTAAAAATTAATAATACTTTAATTACGTTAAAGATTCTAAAAGTTGTAATTAAATTAATTTTCTCAAAACTGTTAGAGCAATGTGATAATAATAATAATTTAATAAATATTGAAAATTTCTAAAAATTTATAAAGTTATTTGTTTAAAGATTTTTAAAATTAGCTTCTGTGAATTAATTAAAATTGTTTAAATGAAATGTGATTTAATTCATATTTTGTGTTGAACTAAATTCATTACGAGTTTAAGAAAAATTAAATATAATTGCGTTTAAAATAATTTAGTGAAAGTTTAAAAAACAGCTGAGTCTTAGTTTCATATAATTCATTTTAATACCTAGCGTGGGATTAATTTCGTCAAAGAAAAATAATAAAGTTCTAAAATATTACCAAGCGTTCGGTTTACGGATTTAAAAACAACAAAAATTAAATATTGTTTAATAATATCCGGATTGAGAGATCATTAAATTTGAAGAAATAGTACAAATCGGTAGATCACGAATTGAAATTAGGAAACACTAGATTGTATTAAGTAAATATTTCTAACTTAGATTAAACATTCCAGACAGGGAAGTTCAATATTTTCTGAATCTTCATATTGGCGTGTATAACCCGTCTGGAAAAATTATGAAATTGTCGGAATTCAGGTGAGTCAATTTAATATACAATTTTTCAGATTACCCCGGGAAGGCGAGGATGGAGATATGAATTATATTTCTAATGACTTATAAGTACATGTATTGTATGTGTGTATATGTAAATATGTATATATATATATTTATATTTACTGTTTAATATATAGGTCAATACTATACGACCGTTATTTATTATGAGTAAATGTTTTGTATACTTGATCAAAGCCGTTCTAATCAAATAATTATGTTCAAATACATTTTGGGGTACCCGAGCGGTATGTCTAGTTCCATTAAATATTTTACGATAATCCTCTCTTTTCACATTGAATTATAATTAAACGAGTACTAAAGATAATTCAATTGTCTCACTCAATACCAGTACTTGAATTTAAATATTCAGAAATATAATTTTTACATACATACATCTAGGTATTTATAATAATTTCCGTTAGATACTTACCTGTATAAACCTCTCTTTCGCATTGAATTATAATTAAACTAGTACTATAGATAATTCAATTGTCTCACTCATTACCAGCACTTGACTTTTAAATATTCAAAAATACCTATTTTTTTTTCCATAAATACATTTAAGTATTTATAAAAATTTCCGGTAGATACCTAAGCCTTTACTAAGAGTATATATGTGTGTATGGATATATATATATAAAGAAAGTGTATAATGTATCTATCAAATCTATATGGCCGTTATTTATTTTATGTTTATTTATATACAATGTTTAATATATATATATAAAAAACCATTTATTATATTTATGTATATGTCCTATAAAAACTATTTATTTTATTAGTACATATTTTCCCTAACACTTAAATTCGAAAACTAACGTTACTAATTATAAACATCCCAAACGATTTTTATTAATTCAAAGATCGTTATCATTCTAAAACAAACCAATGAATCCTAATTGTTATGCTTCGTGACGGGGGTCTCTGACACTTAATAACTGTCGCATATCTCAATGACACACTTCCTCGACTGTTATTAAAACTAGGTCAACATTCCAAACCACACCTTCTTTTATCGAAGTATGTAGATACGTATAAGTATATATATATATTCGAATTTCAGTACATCTTACGAAGAATAAGTACTTTAACAAACGTCGACATTTAATTGAAAAATAACTATCATCTTTTGCGATGGACTATCATCTTTTAGAAATCACGTATTTGTAGTTTACGTACATACATAATTTTATAGCGCCATTTTCATAGAAAGATTCAATTCAAAGGCGCTCCACACCCGTTCGAACATATTGATGAATTCAACAGAACAAACAAAACCCACATTACTAGAAATGTCAAAATAAGCATAATCATTCGTCGACAATACGTTCCCAAGTTATGTTATAAAATTAATTTTATCTTCGACTTAGGTTTTCAAGGTTCAGGCCTTGCAAATTTTGGACTTTTTGGAGTCCTACCTTTTCTCCAAACAAAATCAATCTACAGTTAAATTCAAACTACATGAGATAGCAGGGTCTCATTAAACCAACCTGTCAACCAAACCAAAAGTAATATATCATGTATATTGTATTATCACTTTTACGTATATTCTTATGTAATATGTCTGAATATCTGGCACAGATTCACGACCTGTGTTGGAGATGTCAGATCCACAATTTTCTGGGAAAACTGGAGTATTGTGGATTATAAAAACTCGTATTGTTTACATATATTTATAATTTGTACCTATCGATTGGGCAGAAATAATTGCTGATTTAAGCGTGGTTATCTCTGAACTCTTGATGCGGGGGACGGCCTTTCAACCCGGACTTTGCAAAAATTCGCAAGTATCTAATGTTGTTTGACGAGGGACGGAACCGGTTTGATCTCCTTTAAATGTAACTGTCTGGAGGACGGGAATTCGGAGGGTCTCGGACCCATGGATAAGGAAGGTGCTCTTTCCGTCGCGGTACAGGGGATGACCAATAGCGCACGAACTAAAAGAAGAGGTTACGTATACCGATTTGGTCAGGCTGTACGTCTGTGAAGAGAGAGTTACTGACCGGAAACGTGGTCATCTGAGTACTTTAGGGGTAGGTCTGGAGCCGAATTGCAGCAAAACAAACCGTATTCGATCTCTCGTCATAACAAAAGCTGTGAAAACTAAAACCTAATCATGTAATTTTCCAAAATTTAGGAGAGGATGGAGATGGCGCCAAAATAAGTAAAACTGTACCTTTTAACCATGAAATTCATTGAAACTAACCCATGTAGAATAACACTTAGTACGATGAGGAAAGGCGATAATACTGTGATCATTACATTTATGTATACCAAATTTAAAATCGAAACTACGTCGTATTATATAGATCAGGAATAGTGCAATTAGTATAGCCCAGAAGCTAAGTTTTCCCATTAAAACTCACGATAGAAGAAAAAATAGAAAATTTAGGGGTAAAGTTAGGAAAATGCTAGTCTTCCTATAGGAAATTAACGTAGATTGCATAGTAGGATAATAATAGAGAGTTCAGAACATTAAAGTCTAAGATAGGAGAAATGTTAGGAATATGAATTCTGTCAATGGTATGCGAGAGTCTGCCTACGCTACAAAGAATAGGGGTTACCACAAATAAGGCCTTGTTTTTCCAATAGTCTGAAACAAAAAACAACACAACGTAGACTCGCGAAAAGCTTGGCAAAAATTGACCACATTGGAGTGCAAAAATACCGTGAAAATTAAGAAAATCGGAAACACTCGAATGTTAGCATAGGGCTAGACGTTACACGCTGGCCAAGGAGGAGAAAAACCTCAATTGAAAGGAAAACTACAAAGGGTTTTCCGATCACATTAGTTAGGAAAATTTAAGGCAGCA